>SRMA01026024.1:29847-111415 GCA_007224835.1 Danionella cerebrum | reverse complement strand
ATCTAAAGCTTGACTGGAAGGACCCTGCAGCTCAGGCAGTTCTTAACAATAATGTTATTTCATGTCATTCATTAATCAAAACAAACTTCTTTAACAATTCCATCATATCTTCAGGGTAAGGGACTAGGGACCTTTACTGTGGAGTTTGCCAGCTTTCTCTGAACTTGATAGCTTCTTGTATTTGTCACTTCTGTATCCACCTGAAAAATATGATGTCCAAATAATTCATGTGAAATTAATCCACCCTCAGGTTTAGTTTTATGAAATACTACATCAAGGCTAATAGAGCATTAGCTGCATTTCCATACACATATTTTCATGCGCATTTTGGAATATTGCATAACTTAGATAAAAAAAACGCCAAGATGTGCATTGTTTTTGAAAATGTGCATTAAAAAAATTAAAAAACTAAGGACGATAAACCTTTAATTCAATAAGAAAAGAATTTGCACAAACTACAAATCCCAGCATGCGCATAAAAACATTCTAATCTTCCTAAATTTCTAAAGTGGTTTAGGTTGATCACATCCCAGAACTATCTTGCGTTCCCAAAGAGCAATCCCCCACCACCAAAAGCAAGATGACATATTTTCGTCTATGTGTTCTAAGATGCAAGAAAGGCCTTCTCCCGACACAGCAACTTCCATTTTTCTTTTGATATCTGCCGCCAGTTTATCAGGAAGTGACTATTGTGTTCTTTTGGATGGAAATAGTGCTTCATTCGCAAATATATGGTTTTGCACATAAATTTAACTCACATCTTTGGGTATTGTTAGATGCTGTTCCTAAAACTCCTCTAACTACTCACTTACCCGCAGCCACTTACCTCATCAACGAATCCAGATCACTCTCTAACCCTTTATAAAGATTCCATTATCAAGCATTCACTGTCCGTCAAAAAATGTTTTCCTTTGTGTGACTTCCTGGACCCCCACAAAAGTGTTTTCCACAGATCCCTTTGTGAGTTTCACATCAAGCCCTACTTACCTGTGTTCTTCAAACTCCAGTTTCTCCTCTGATTCGCGCTAACGCCCTAGCTGGTTAATATCACCATCTTATACCTGTTGGTGCATGCTCACCTGGAAACATTTACCTGGACTCAAGGCACTACCCACAAAGGGTCCGATGGTGGGTAACTACTACCAAGGAACCCAAAGATTCACAACGTACCCATTACTCACCTGGATATTCATCTACGAATTACCCCACCTGGTCCGGCTCAAAAAAGTTTCCAAGAATACCTCACCAGTTCAATAAACTGTCTACCATATGTTGTTGTACTGAATTTGTGTACAGCCATCCCAGGACCATGACAGACATGGTTATATCTGTGGCTGACAAAATGAGGGAATCTACTTTGCAGGCTCATGTGAAGGGGGAGATGCCGAGAGGATTACAGGAGAGTATCTGAGGCAAGATGAAATGTCACGAAACGTCCAAAAGAGATTAGTAATCCTAGTTAGTATCATTAGTTTTACAAGTTCTCCACATATCAAAGTCCTGGATCATCAGTGTACATAGCCCTTGCCATACACTAGAGTGGTACATGGGAGGTTTTTACGGTAAATTTCCTTCCTACAAAAATGCCCAAACATGGGAAACTCTCCATTTCAGTGTACCTTACTACAGATGGCAGATGTTTTGCTTGGGAAAGAGTGAGGACACTTCCAAACCAGTGTCAGAAGTATCTACTATCAATCACAATCTGAAGCGTCTCTGATGTAAGTGCCACGTTGAGTTTTCTGAAAGGCCTCTCTGTCTGGTGTCTTTGGGTCACGTCTGTTAGTATGCTGTAATAGCCAGTCAACATTGGGAATGTACTGCCCTTGACTTTTTTAAATCTCCTGTAGATTGTTTCAACTTTTAAACAGCTTCATCTAAACCTGGTCCAGTAGGGCCTCCATTCACCCAGGATGTATGTCTCGGTCATTTATGCTGTGTGATGGAGGATGTCTAGTATCCTTTAGATTGTAGCGTTGCATTCATTCATTCATTTTCTAACCCGCTAATTCCCTTTTGTGGTCACGGGGGTCTGCTGGTTTCCATCGCACATCGGGGTACACCCTGAACAGGTAATTAAAAGAAAGGGGTACATAAAGAACGGGTAACCATTGGGAGTACTAGACCTGTGATATGACTTGTGTTTTTCAAAGTTCGGAACAGTGTATAAGGTTTAGGAGCGGTTCGCCTGGTTTATTCATACAAGTTTCATGTTGTTTTGACCTAGTCTCTGCTTTTTTGGGGGATTTGTGACTCTTTATTTAGATTTTTTTATAAATCTTAAAAACTTTTCAGGTTTTTTTTTTTTTGATTTTTGAGACAACATTTACAACCTTTTTTTGCACAATTGCAGGTTTGTTGTAGAATTATTGTGTGATGTAATGAAAAATATTTGTTAAAAAAGGGGGTTACAAGCCCTTTCACTACAAGCTGGGGTTTTAATAAAAAGCATATCAAGCATTGTCACGAAAACTGTTTTAAAAGTGATGTATTAGAGCAAAATGTAAAGTAAGAAAGCAGTCTCCAACCTTCTTTTGGGATGTCAAATAATAAATTAATTTGCCTCAGACAATAAAATCTCCAGAATGCACCGTAAATAAATGTTTTTTTTAATTACCCATCCATTCTATGGATCCAGCCACCTTTGGCTTTAGTCTTCTGAAACTTATGGGTGAGACCACAGACAAAAGATAAACAGTGCTTGGCCATGATATAGAATGGAATGTTATATAATCTAAAAGCATCGAACGTTTTTTTAACGAGTCATTCTGTTAAACAATGTAATTGTTTTATTTTATGTAACGTCATAAATCCTCTTTATTGTGTAATTTCACTAGAAGAACTGCTCCCATAAATACGCTTGATTTTAAATCTATTCTACATTTTTCCTCACTCTCTTTCTCTCATCCTCTCATTTCTCTCCCTGGATCAGTGAGAGTGTGTTAATTAAACACTTGTTCAGATCATTTGCTGTATAAAGTGGCTCCTGTGGCAGGAGCCATTAGACAAAAAGCCTCAATATCTGCATCTCTCACAATTATTAAAGTGAAATCCATCTCATAATTACCCGCCTCTGCTTCGACCCAGCACCTGCCTAGCACGACACCTTGTGCCATTTCCCATCATGCCACTGTTCCAATTAGACCCCAACAAGCCTCAGAGAGCTGGCTAAATATGCTAATGCAAAAATAAAAAATGAAAGCCACTGATAAAGGTGTATTGTGTAAAAATAATGGGTAATTAATCTTTACTGTCAATTGGATTAGTTCAAAGGTAATGGATCACCCAGAAAAATAAAGTGCACCAAATTTTCTCACCCAAAGTGTTTTAAACTTTGAAGAGTATTTCAAAATAAACAGAAATAAATATACTGGGTAATTTCAGGTCTATTTCTAAGCTGCATTTGCTCTTTAAATCTTTGGAGAAGATTGTTTCTGCATGATTAAAACCTTTCCTCGAGAAGTTTATTTTGGAGATTTTTCAGTCTGGTTTTAAATCATTGTACAGAGTCAGCACTTGTAAGAGTGTTAATGATATTCTTCTATCCACTGACTGGTGACTCTTTAGGTTCACCTGGATAGCCCATAGTATTTAATATTGAGCATCTAGTCTCTGCTCTCCAATGGTTTAGGGCCTATCTGACAGATAGCACTCAGTGTGTGCTTTAAATCATCCTCGACACCCCCCCCCCACCAATGGGATCCCACAGGGATCGATCTTGGGACCATTCTCCAAGGCACTGAATCTCCTTCCACTGTTATGCAAACTCAGATATATATTTGGCTAAAAAAGTGCCATTTTGCCATTTTTAACCCACTTCTGCCATATCTCGCTGACATAAAGGACTGGAAGTTTTTTAAACTTCAATAAAAAGAAAACCTTGAGTGTTTGGCACAAGTAGCTCTCGCAAACCCACATCTATGGCCCTTTGCTTTTATATAAGAAGTCAATGGTTTCCAAAGGTGTGTACTTAAGTCACATGACTTACTTGACTAATCGAGTCAAGACCCTTGCCCAGTCTTGACTTGGGACTTTGGAAAGACTCCAGAGGCAACAAAGTGTAAAGTGCAAAGAAAGCATGAGGACTCAAATGCAAGTTCTCAATACTGTTCTGTTACTGACTCAAGGTCAGAGTAGCCACAGGGCTCAGTTCACTCAATAATCTCAGGATTCTTGGTCCCACACAAGGGCAGCAAGCCCCAAATCTAGCAGCCAGGAAGTGCGGACCGTGGAGAGCCCCGCAGTTCCAACATCCACGAGATGCAGAAGGAAAGAGCGCTCACTCGAGTGGGATAACACATAGACCCACACACTCCAGACAGAACAAGACTTGGACAGTTTCATCAGACGGACTCTTCAACAACAATGTGGATGTAGCACCTCCTCAATAGTTCTATTACCTAAGAAGCCAAGGATAAATGGAATTAATGACTTTAGACCCACACCACTAACATCTGTAGTCATGAAGTCCATCGAGCACCTGGCTCTGTCTCACCTCAAGACCATCCCAGTCCCTTTCCTGGACCCCTGCAATTTACAGAGCCAACTGATCTGTGGTCAACCACCTCAATCTCGCTCTTCATCAAATCCTCGACCATCTGGACAAATTGTCCCTGCTGAACTCCACCTGCCGTTGGATCACTTATTTCCTGACAGGCTGGAGAGACTACCCTTAACTCCTCCATTACAGTGTTGTTTGCTGGGTTCACTGCCAGGGACTAGCGCATGCAATGATGCGAGCGTGTTGTGCCCACTGCTGAGTAGGTGATGGGCTGTAGCCTCCCATCTATCAAAGACTTGTACATATCCAGGTCTCGGAGGCATGCAATTCGAATGTCAGCTCACCCTTCTCACCCTGGACATGGACTTTTTGAACCCCTCCCTTCACACAGTACACCCACAATACTCTGCCTCTTTAAAAATTACCGTATTTTTCGGCTCATAAGACGCACTTTTTCTTCCCCAAAACTGAGGGGGAAAAGTTGGTGCGTCTTATCGACCGAATGCAGAGCGCCGCGAAGTCCGGTCACGGCCGTATGAGAGGCGTAAGAGCTCCGGAGCTCCGGAGCTAGGCCGAAGCCGCGGCCATATTTGTTTACCCAGCGCTGCGCGCTGACGTCATCGCCCACCTCTGCCATAGCGCGGGAAATGTAGTTTTTTCCCAAACGGGGAAAAAACTACATTTCCCACAATGCCTTTGGCTTCCGTATCCATACTCACGAGCGCTCAGCTGCATTCTCACACATTCAACGCATTTGAGTGACCTCTCACGCTACAAACCCGATTTATCACGCTAAAATACATTTCAAGATGTGAAATGGGCACATTTATCTGCGATGTTTTGATAAGATGATGATCGATCTGCATCGTCTTCAGTCTGTGAGGTTTTTTTTCCGCTAAACATTCACTTGGACAGTTTCACAAACTTGGACAGTTTGATCCTTCATTAATGGAGTTATGTGGATTTTTATAAGCTGACAAAAATCAAAAGGATTTACAAAAGGAACAGCAAGCATACAATTGTTTCCATGTGTTTGACGCCAGGTGCACAGATGCACAGCGCTCTCTCTCTCTCTCTCTCTCTCTCTCTCTCTCTCTCTTTCTCTCTCTCTCTCTCTCTCTCTCTCTCTCTCTCGCGTGAAGAAAACAAAACGCTCTCAATGACTGAAACTCTTCTTTAATAAACTCAAATCACCTCTCAACGGTACATCTGTTAGAGGTTCTCCTTTCTCTCTCTCTCTCTAGCCGCGATCCTCTCTCCTTTTTCTCCTATGCGCGCCTCCCTTTTCCCCAGCTTTCCCTGCGCGCCCCCGGCGCTCAGCTGTTTTCTATTGCCCTTATTAGGCCTTGTATTTAAGCGTCTTGATTTCTTTGCCTTGTTACGGGTTCATTGTTTTCAAGTAGTTCTGTCTCGCGTTTGGTAAAGTCTGTGAAGTTTTTCTCTGCCTGTCTGTATTTATCAGTCTTTTGTTTTATTTTATTTTTGGCTTGACGAAGATCGCCACATGTAGCTATGTTTGCTGCGTGCATCTCTGTTATATATTTTTTTATCTAAGAGACTTTTTCCTTGGATTGTCGACTCTCACTGTTTGAACAGTTTCAGTGGAGTACTAAATAAACTGATTGAACGTTCCTCCTGCGTTTGGGCTCTCACTCCTTGGACACCCCTTAACAACATCTCACATGCAACCGAATTGTCACTTGAATAAGGTATAAATAATGAGTTATTTAACATTAATGAGTAGTTACATTTATTTTACATTTAAATAATTATTATTAATAATTACTATTTTACATCTGGGGGTGCCCAGATTCTTTTAAAGGTTTAAAAGGGGGCTCAACTAAAAAAGTTTGAGAACCACTGTATTATTACTAATGTGGGGGCAATCTTACTGGCTATTATTAGTAATGTAGTGGCAATCTTACTAGCTATTATTAGTAATGTAGTGACAATGTTACTGGCTATTACGGTATTACTAATGGGGGGGGCAATGTTGCACTGGAACAGTGATGGTGATAACGAATGGTGGACTTTAGAGTGATGAGTGGGGGCAAAGAAAAACATTACAGCCTTTTTGTTTGTTACTTTTACTGTTTACTGTCTGTTCATGTTACATGTTTGGCTGTTAACTTTTACACAGTTGATATAAAATATTTTACAAAAGTTTTTGGTTCAGAATCTTTTTTTTCTAGATCTTCCTCTTTTAAAATTGGGTGCGTCTTATGTGCCGGTGCGTCTTATGAGCCGAAAAATACGGTATATATCTTTTTTTTTTAAGCCTTAAGGCCTTTACACACTTATGCGTCACTTTTGTGGCTGCGTCATCAGCTCCCTGCGTCTTTCTCTTGCATTTAAAAATTAGTGCATAGACCATCTCCTGAACACTAGATGGCGCTTCGCTGAACTGCAATTCACTCCATGCCACACGGTGGCGCAGAAGCAATTCACATTGTGTGAGTGAATTTATGGAGAAAGGGAAGCGAATGAGCGATCATAAACAAGTCAATATAAACCCAAACTCTTTATTTTCTGGAAAACAAAAAACTTCTCTTTAAAACCAGTTTCAGACGCACAAATTTAGCTCCGATTTTGAGTTTATGTTCAGAATCACATGAAAATCGGGATTTGTGAACCCGTGTGACAATCGCACAGACTGAAGTACCAATGACTCTGCGAGTCACAGGCTAGAGAGATGCTTCTCAAATATCTGTGTCTGTTGGCGAGTCACAAACGAGCAGTGTCTTCTGACTAAAATAATGTTTGTGATTATCTGCAGCCAATGAGAGCCACATTCAGGGCAATGAGAAGTTGCAGAGATACAAAGGCATAGACGCCAAAATAAACAGTAGTTTTGGTCGAAAAGGGTTTTTCTTTTATTTGGACCAAATAAATGAATTAAAAACTTGTGTGCTTCCATTTTTGATAATAATCCCATTCTTGTTCTCCAGTCTGGCACACTTGACCTCAACCAGTTTTCAAATATTTTTCACGAGGGCTTGGTTGGGAGATGAAAGTTGTCTGTGATTTTGTCAAAAATACGGCTTCTGCTCTTTGTGTAATTAGCGCTGTGTAATAAGGACTAAAGATTTACTGCATTAAAAAAACACAAGGCCTTTATTCAGTTTTTTAGACTGCATTTGTTTACCTTTATTTTATCCTATGTATGTTTCTGTTCATGCACTAACTCACCGAGAAAGAGAGAGAGAGAAAGAGAGAGAGAGAGTTAATGGCATTTTTTTGAGTAGAACTTTCCCATTGAAAAGAGAAAAGATTAGAATGTCTTTGTAGCCATCAGCGTCAAACAAATTAATCCATTGCTGCCCATCTGCCTGTAAAATCTCCACGTTTGTTGCTTGGGTGCAAACCAGGCTTGAGCAAGAGGTCAGCCCACACTTCTGCACACACAATGACAAAAACACATATTAGAAAGCCTTTAGTGAGCCTTTGTCTGCTTCAAGCAAAAGTGTATCAAAAGAACTTGAGGAATCCAGAGACGAAGAGGAAGAATTTAGTTTTAAAAACAGCTAAATAACTAGCTTAACTCCAAATAATCACAGAATAAGCGCAAGCTAAATTCAAAGTTAACTAAACTACTGCAATGCTTTTCTCGCTGGACTTCCTTCCTGTGCAGTCAGACCTCTTTAAATGATACAGAACTCAGCAGCTCGACTGAACTTCTGGACGAGCTCGCGTCACTCCTCTCCTCCTCCCTTTCCACCGGCTTCCCATTGCTGCTCGTATCAAGTTCAAATAACTGGTGTTTGCATAAAGGACAGTTACAGGCTCCGCTCCACCATTACTTCACAAACTTGGCAGACCTACATCCATGCCGATGAACAGTGTCTGGTGGTTCCACGTCAGAAAATCTCTCCATAAAATAAACAGTAAATAAACTGTTCTACTTTCATGTTTGCGAGACCTAAATTTGGTGTTTAAACACACAAAACCACCAAACCAACAAAAAAAATTCTAAACTTTACAACCAACCAACCAACTAAATAAAAACATAAATAAATAAATCAGCTTCTAATCTTACTAAAGTAAACCAGCAAATGATGTCCCTCATCCCCAGAGACTTTACATCTGATAATCACACTGGCATTTGTGGTGTTCATTTTATTGCTCTGGAAAAGAAACATTCCTAAAGAAAATACATTTTTGTACGTGGGGATAATTTGTGGAAATGTTGACGTTTGGTGAAAATTTTGAGTAAGTGGTGTTTCAGTTATTAGGGCGAGCCCTAACCCATTGAGCTTTCCACGGTTCTGAGGGTGTTGAGCTCCAGGTTGTTTCTAGATGAAAAATAAGTAATTTAGTGCAAAATACATAAGCTTGAGCAAAAGTTTTAAATACCTGATCAAATGTTTACACACCACGGGATCCTCCCTTTAACATCAGCCTGAAGTCTCTTGAGGTAGTTGTCGATGAGGTTCTTTATCTTCTCTACTGGTATAGCTGCGCAAAAAGACTCCAACTCTTGTAAATCCTTAGGTTCTTGCATAAACTCCATGGTTGAGTTCTCTCCAGAGTGGATCAATGATAGTGAGGTCAGGAGACTGAGATCCACTCCAGAACCTTTAATTTGTTCTAGTGGAACCAGTGACACTGGTAAGTAGCTGCCTCCGAACTGACAAAAAGTCAATTTGAATATCAGATAACTAATTGACTACCCTAATACTAAGTAGCTAGCTTTCAGTCAGTTGTTTGTTTTCTTGTCTGTGTGTAACTAAATGAATACATTTACTATTCATTGAACTAGACACGGTGGACAAGGGGTTTTGGTCAAAAAGCTTAATTATTAATCTTTTAATATTTGTGAGGTTTTTTTTAAATAATTTTATAGAGAATGTGTTTATTTTCTGAAGAAATTTGCAAGTATGAAGAGAGCAGTGATGATCTTTGTCTTCAGTTCAAACTGTGTCGACTCGAGTTAATCTCAGATGAGCGCTCACAAACTGAGCCACCTGTTCTCTGAGCTCACGCATCTCTTTAAAACTCGGCTATTCAATGCTCTTTTAAGTGTCGATTGATTTTCTGAGACTGTTTGATTGTATTAATGCATCCAGACAAAACAAAGAAGAGTTAGGAAATAAAAAATCAAAGTTACTTGTTGAGTTCTAATTATCGTGTTATCTAGTGTACAACAAATGCAGGGTTTGAGATTATGTAGCTCATATCCTTTATGAGAGCATAAAACAAACTATTATAAAACCGTGGCGCTTGAGAGATCTAATGATGTGTTAACTATCTCGACTTTCCACTAACTCCCCTCGGACATCTTTTTTTGTCACAAAACAGACCCTTTCTCACATGACAACAGTTCACGTACTTGCCAATAAATGCTTATTTATATCTTAGCCAGATCTAAACCAAAGAAATGTGTTATAGGCCTCTTTCTGTCATGGACTATTTTGACTCTACCAAATGAAAGTAGTTTCAAGCACAGTGCCATCTGGTGGTCAGGTTAGGAGATGTGAATAATGATTCACTCGTGGCTTGATGGTGAACCATCACAAGTTTATCCTATTCTAACATGAATAGCTAATACGGTGCATCTATGTTGAGATTTATGCAAATGTCCTTTCTTTTTCAATTTTTTTTCAATTCATTGAAATTCCAATTGACATTTTGGATTTATTCATAAATTTGATTCATCAAATGTAACAAATAAGTAATCATGAGTTTACATACCTTGGCATTTTTTTTTTTCAGAAAATATGAATGATAACCTGGGGTTAAAAAGCCTGAACTAAATTTATTTATTATCAGACAATTGTGTTGAATCATAATGACAACAGAAACTTTCCAAATGACCCTGATTAAAAGTTTATAGCCCTTAATATTTTGTAATCGCCCTTTTAACATCAACAACAGCCTGAAGTCTCTTTAGGGGGATTCTGTCGATGGGGCTCTTTATCTTCTCTGTGTTGATAAAGCAGCCCATTCTTCTTGCCAAAAAGCCTCCAACTCTTGTCACTTCTTGGGTTGTGTTGCATAAACTGCACCATTGAGTTCTCCCCAGAGTGGTCCAATGGTATTGAGGTCAGGAGACTGAGATGGTCACTTCAGAACCTTCACTGGTGGACCTAGCCCTGTGTTTTAGATAACTGTCATGTTGAATAGACTAGCTTTTATTTGTCACATACACTGTTAAATGTAGCGAGATGAGACCCCTCTGGCCACAGACATAGACAGGGTGGGGACAGGCCAGTGTTGAGAGGCAGTATTTTTAGAGAGAAACTGAGAAATTGATATACATTAGGTAAAGTAGCTCCAAAAAGACCCTTTTCCGCATTGTCCTTCAAAAAAAGGGCACTGTGGATCAGGTTTAAAAAAAACATTCAACCAATCAAGCACAAATACAGGAAGAGAACATCGCAGGATGAGGTAGGGGTCCAGGGAAGTAAGTGGTGTAACCCCTGCAGTCTTGGAATGTCCAGTAATGTCCCAATGCACAGCTTCCAGGCTGATGATGCACAATTTCCCCCAGGATCATTTGAAAACATGCTGAACTCGTCTTCCCATTAATTTTGACCAAGTTCCCCGTGCCTTTAGAGCTGACCATCCTCAAAACATCACTATCTTTCAAAGTGTGGATGGTGTTACTTTCATGTTGACTCCTTATGGTTGTGGCCGAAAAGTTATTCTGGTCTCATCGCTTCAAAGGGCAGATGTTTGGAGGTTTGTCTCTGATCTGTTTGGCATATTATAAATGGGCTACTTTGTGTCATTTTACATAGTAGTGGCTTTCTTCTGCAACACAAAAAAATATATTTTAGAATATATTTTGTTTGCCATTACAATATACATACATTTAGATGTAATACAAAGTATTTGAATAAATAAAAAAAGCCATTTAACAAGCTTTTAAAACTTTCTGCGTGCACTTGAAATGACTAGCTTGCCCAAAAATTTAAGTTAGTTTTTTATTTCGGAATAAATAAAACCAAAAGGTATTATTACAATTTTATCCGACGTAATGGTGATTTATATTAGAGTAAGCCCTAAATTCTGTTGTAAATTAAAAATATTTGAAGCAAAAAGTAAATTTTTTTCACTTCTGACGAAACAGAGGCGACATTTCAATGACGTCATATATCCGCGACAATGTCTTCTGTGGAGCGAGTCACTTTCACAATTTTGTTTATTTTTCTTTAACAATTAAAGGAGGTAAACTAAGATATTGACACCATCATCTTCCCTGGTTCAACGCGCGTCCCGCGTAAGTGTCGTTAAATGAATCCTGATAAGTTTCAGACCTTACGTTAATATTGTATATGAGTGGTTTACCAAGAACACAAATCTGAATGTCACGTAGAGATTTAAGTAATTTTTGTAATAAAATGTATATTTTAATGTTGTTCCTATGACAAAATATAGTAAAATGTAAAAATGTGTTTAAAAGCAGTTTTTTGTCACATTTTGAAAGTCACGCCATAAGACATTTACAACTTTTTTAAATCTTTATGTGACAATCAGATTTGTGTTGTTTGTTAACCACTCATATATCATGCTTTACCCCTAAATAAGTTTTTATCTAACCTCTATCATTTACAAACATTTTGGAAAACAAATTAAAGGTAATACTGCATTTTTGTAATAACTGCATATTTTATTGCCCCCAAAATGTTCACTAGTATACAACATATTAATCAGGAGCAGCTGAACTATGATAACGATTTCAAAGATGAATGTATAATAAGCTTCTTTTTTTTTTAGGATGTCTCTGAGTTTCCTGAGGATTTTTTTCCATCGAAGCTTAAATCCTAAACATCCAATCAGCCTTCCTCTGGTGTCAAAACCATCCTATCTCAGACTATCATGGCACTGCCAGCTAAGTGCTTTCTTCTGTACAGTGACAGAAAGTAGCAACATCCAGACAACCTCTCAAAAACAAACTAAAAAGGGTTACACAAATGTCGATTTCACTAATGTGGGGAGAAGGATCAGTCATCACCATGTCCAGCTTCTCGGAGCGGATGGCGAGGAGTTGGGTGTAAAGCACCGGGCAGAAGTCTTTCAGCTCATTGACAAAACAGGGCTGAGGCTTGTTATCATTAATGACAAGTGTGTTCCTCCGATTTACAGACTGATGAAAGGCAGGGATATGTTTGAAGAGCGGATGAAGCTCAAAGAGCAGCAGAAGACAAAGAAAGGTGTGTTTTCAGTCATTTCTGTTTTGCAACATTCTTTTGTCTCATAATCAAGCTCAACTGAATGGAAATGTAAATTTACAGGCTTATACACCTGCAGAGATAACAACGGTGGTGTTAAACGTCTACTTGTTTTATACACAATCATTTTACAAATGTTTAAGGTCTTGTAAAGTAACTCTTAGAAGTCCAGGGCCGTTTTGAGCTTTTTTTTTTTTACTTTACAGTTTGCTCTATTAAATTGCCTTTCAACTGTTTTTGTGGCAGTGCTTGATACGATTTTAGTTTAACCCCAGCTTATTTTTTTTCATTACATCACACAATAATTTCCACAACAGATTCCATTTTAAGGCCAATATTCTAAAATCTTTTATTATTAATAAAAAAACAATTTTGGCAGAATAGAAAAAAGTATTTTAGTATCTTATCTTGATCGTTATTTTTCAATTTTAATTTGTGCATCAAATAAAGAAGAAACGAAAAGGTAAACAAGTTATTATTTTGTTTGTGGAAAAAAAACATGTGGGCAACTAGAGTGGCATCCGCCCTTCATCCTCCAAAATCTTTGTATGCTCATAGCAGAACTGCACCCCACACCATGATGGATTTGTAGCCTGTCTGAGATCTCTGAAAACGTTGCTCCAGTTTGTATCATCTTGCAAATAGGATGTTTAAATTGTTCAAGCATTGCCACTTTATATCACATCTACACAATAATTCCACAACAAACCTGAAATTGTACAAGAAATATACTAATTTAGTATATAATTGAGACAATATAAAAATTCACAACCCTGTCAAAAAAAAGCAAAGGCAAGGTCAAAACGATGTTAAAATTCTTTAAAAAAAAAAAAAAAAACAGGCGAAACTAAACACTGTTCCAAGCACTTTTTATTAGTGATCGACCGATATTGATTTTTTATTACCGATACCAATTATTTGCATGTTTATGTGCCCGATAACCGATATTTATTTACTATTATACTTCTGTTTTTGACACAATGATTACAACACCACTGAACTGAACAAACCGTTTTATTTATTACAATCACTCCCTCCTTGCATACAAATCAAAACTCTTATACAACAATAAATAAAGGGGTCTGAAAGTCCACTGTTACTAAAGTTTTTTTATTTTATTTTTTTTTTCAAAAATAAAACCTTCAATGAGGTAAAAAGCAGTCTTTCATGTTAAATTTAATATTCATATTACAACAATAAAAATATTTTATGAAAAGCATGAGCAGCAACACTAACATTTCCAATAAGCAAAATAAATATAGAATGTCTGTCTTCAAGAACAGGAGTCATATCAACTTTGCAGAAATGTAACTTTATTTTAAACTACAGTTTTATTAGGTTTATAAAGCTGTTTATAGGCTAAATAGTGAAGAATAATTTGCTGAGTAATATTCTGAAATATTGAAATATAACAAACAAAACATCGTTTTTATTGCATTTCTGATATATCACAATTACGTTTTTGAAAAAAAAACAAAAACGTTTTTGTCGTTCTAGATTATGAAATGCGTGCTGACAAAGCGCATTCAATTTCTTAGTTATATTTATTTAGAATATGTTTATTAGCGGAATGATGGTTATATAAATGTTAATATAATTCGGGGTGTTTCAGTGAATCTTGTTAACAGAAAAATGGAAGCGACTTCACGAGACGAATGAGGAGCATATAGACGCTCATTAGTGGCTGTATTTAATTCAGGCAAGTTACCAGTACGTCTTTATTGGAACAGGACATGACGGTTTATTTTAGCATTCATGACTCCGACTTCACGAGACTAATAATGAGCATGTAGACAACAGAGAGAGAATTAAATTCAGCGCTTTTATTTACAACATGTGCTTGTTCATGGCTGTATATTATTTAATCCAGACAGTTACGTCTTTATTGTGACAGGATTTGACGGATTATTTTGCGTGACTCTGTGAGTTCGTCTTTATTTCTTAGAGCCAAGCTGCATAAACTACATATCAGTCATTTATGTAACACATCTAATTTGTGCATTAATAGCTGTTATGTTAAATAAAGTTTACTAAATATAGCAAAGCAAGTAAGTATACTTTACCTGTGCACGCAGTTGTTGTTCCCCTCAGACGCCGTGCTGCAATGGCGATCATGCGCGTAATTCTCAAAACGCCCACAAGATGACGCCGTTTATCGGTGAACCCGATATCGGGAAAAATATTGGTAAAGCGATATATCGGTCGATCTCTACTTTTTATGCAATTGAGCATTTTTTGTGCCAGAACAATGAAAAACGCAACCATATCACAGATCTTGTACTTCCAAGGGTCATCCCTTCTTTTTTCTACACTAGATTCCATTGATTTGGGGCAGCACATTTTAATTTGAAGTACCTTGTTAATTGTCATTACTTGTTTTTTGGTTTTAAACATTTAGAGTTTATGTTAAAACTTTTTAAAATCTACATTCTCATTATATTTGAAATCAAAATTAAACAAAAGGTGGGTTGCATCATTCCTACTTATTCAAAACAGACACCATGATACTTGCATCAGTGCACGCAGAGACTTCTAAGAGTTAAAAGACTGCCAGCTAGTATAGGCTTTTTTATTACTGTGTTATATTTAATTACTGCACACACTTGGATAAACAAATAAGTAAAATTGTTCTCTTTTTTTTCATTAAATACAGTATAAAACATTTCGTTCAATACAATAAAATCAAGAATATTCTCAATTCAGAATCAAAAGTGAACAGAATATTTTACACAGATATTTCTTTTAGAATTTTAAATAATTAGTAAACCTTAAAGACCATGACCAAAACTGACATCAAGATCCTTCTGCCCTGTTTCAAATTTGTCATAAAAGGAAATAAAATACAGGAAATCAATTGTCTGACCACTCCCAGAAAGATCAAACATTGCAGAGTTATTTAAGACATTTATTTAAATTGGCTTCTAATCAATTTGTTCCCTTTACCTCTAGACCGTGCCCAATTAAAAGAGATCACCATCTCTGCTGGTATTTCCCCCCATGACTTGGAGATTAAACTGAAAAAGGCTGTGAAATGGCTGGAGAACAAGCACCACGTCAAACTGAGGATCAATGGAAAACGCAATAACAGCACACCTCTGGTATGAAACTATTTCTTCAAATATTAAGGGTTTCTGCAGGGACCTAAATACCTGTTTTTAAGAGTTAAAACTTACATTCACTGTTCATAAATAAATACTTCTTCACAATTCTATTGATGTAAAGCTCATTTTAATTAACTAATAATGTTAAGAAACCCAGCGAGCATCATTTTTACAGTATGAATTGACATCTTGCTCTCGGACAGGGATTGTCGGTCTGCTGTGACATCTTTGGCACTGGTGTCACTCGGTTTCACTACTCCGTTAGATTTACCTGCCCTCACTAACACTGAGCATGTGTTTGCCAAGAAATTGTATTAAATCTCTAAAATCTATTCATTGGTCGTTTTCCTGGCAAAAAAAACCTGATCTGGCAGAGCCAGAGTTAGCAATCATTGTTTTCGAGGCGCATTCTCTTTGGATCGGTGTGTAAAGGCTTTTTATGCCCATACTGTTGCTGATAATAATCCATTCACACTATTAAAGATATTTTTCAGATTAGGGCTGGGTATCGAGTTCGGTACTTTTTTAAGCACCGACTGAATCGTCTCGATACTACTGAGTACCAAAAAAATCATTTTCGTTCGATACCAAATTTCGATACCTAAGGGTTTAATCTCGTTAATGTCAGTGAGCTAGAAAACATGTGGCATCCTTAACGTGCCCAGATCAAATGCTGGTGATTGGCTGCGGCGAAGCTGCCTTGAAAAATCACGTTTACGGCGGCTAGCCCCACTCGCCAGAGCTTGTCAAATGTGAGGTGAGGCTGTAATGTACATTACACTTTAAAACATAGCATAAATTTAACGCAAACTATGTTTAAGCGATCAAAAGTATGGCTACATTATGCCAAGACTGACGGTGTTGTGCCATATTTCGACTCCCCTCTGCGTGAACGCGCATTCAATCACGTGATTACACAGACTAAGCCAATGACTGTTCAAAAAAAAGTTTACTCATGAAGACGTTTCCATTTTTATTTTGCTTATATGCTGCGTAGATTGTTTAACTATAATTATAAGTTTAAAAGAATGCAATCACCTAAAGCAAGTTGCTTACAGCAGTGAATATTGTAATAATTTATGAATGTACAGCATTATACAAACTTCAGATGTTCATATTTTATTTGCGTATTCATTAGAATAATTAACATTTAACGTAAAAAGAAGGATAAAACAAAGTAAAAATGTGTTGATATGATATAATATAAAAAGCTTTAGATGTTTATATTTTATTTGCATTAGACTGACTACTTAAAAGATATTTGTTTGTGAAATGTTGTTTGCATTCATTTGTAATAAACTCCCTGGTGCTGCTTTTTAGTCCATGTGCAAAAAAAGCAAAGCAGAACGACTGTAATGAAATCACAATGCCTATTTTGAGGGTTTGTGTGTAACTTATAGGATAAATACCACACATTAATTGTGATGAAACATAAAGGGCCTAATAGACAATGAAACTGAAACAGCTTGTTTTGCCCTGTAAATCTAGTTTATGGATCTATGTGATTTTTATTGTGAATATCAGTTCCACGTGATCAGAATTTGACAACCTAATACAATTTTATCATGTTTAAAATGTCCATTGAACCTAAATTCATGTTAGATGTGCACATTCTGATCATGCTCAACCAGTGATAACAATAACATAAAGTCCATTATTTCAGCATAACAATATATCAGTATAACAAGGTGCCAATAATGCAAAGGAAAGGCAGGTAAACATTTAGTTTAATTCAGAGTGACTCAGTTCCATCATTGTTCTATCATTTCCACAATGGAATAATGTTTCTGTCCCTGTTTATATAGTGCCAGTGTCCTGTACTTGTTCCAACCCTGTTTCAAAGTATACACCAGCAGCTCCATACAAGGTTTTTATCAGTGTGTTTCTAAACACTATAATGTGCAGGGATGGTAACAACATATCGACTGCATTACCAAGGACATGCCAAATGGTACTGCAGTATCCAGAAAATGCTCTTTCTTTCACCTCTTACTTTAAAAAAATGTATGCATGGAGTATTGTTCAGTTGTTTGGACTGCGACAAATAAAACACAGCTTAGAAAGCTGCAGATTGTTCAGAACAGAGCTACAGTTTGATGCTGCAATGCTTATATCAAACTAGCTCTTACGATGATCATCTGGTTAACAGTTAATATCACATATGCTTTACTATTATTTATGGATAATAATTGTTGGTTTACTAGACGTTTTAGTTCATCAAAAGTAATATCCCAGGGAAATACATTTATGAAACTAGATTTTTGGAGGGTGATAATCTAACAATTCTTAGAAAATCTGGCAACATTTCAAAATTTAAGAAACAAATAAAGATAATTTTAGAAGCAGCATAAGATAATGAATGGTGTGAGAAAGAAATGCTTTGGTGTGTTGTCTTCATTTTATTTGTATTTTTGACTCTTAAAGCTATTAAAATGAACATTCCCCATTGTGGGACAAGTTTTTTTTACCCATAATGTGAATGGATCTATATAACTTTTTATTTTATACCAACGATTTTTTACTTTGTTTTATCCTTCTTTTTACATTAAATGTTAATTATTCTAATGAATACGTAAATAAAATATAAACATCTGAAGTTTGTATAATGCTGTACATTCATAAATTATTACAATATTCACTGCTGTAAGCAACTTGCATTGGGCGATTGCATTCTTTTAAACTTATATTTATATTTGACATCTACGCGGCATATAAGCAAAATAAAAATCAAAACGTCTTCATGAGTAAACTTTTTTTTGAACAGTCATTGGCTTAGTCTGTGCAATCACGTGATTGAATGCGCGTTCACGCAGAGGGGAGTCGAAATATGGCACAACAGCCGGTGCAAAATACAAAACAATATTTGTAAAAAGGTTATCGCGTCCAAGTCTGACAACACGTCAAATATGATGAAACACCTGACAGTACACGGAATTAATTTACTGCAAGAAGATCACGCCGGTGCAGTCATCATCATCATCCTCTCAGTATTTTCCTGACATGCCCACCACAAGCGTTTTCCTCCGTGAATGATGAGGATACCGGCGCGATGGCTGCTCCGGCTGGTAACCAGACAAAAAAAAATCATCTACCTTTTAGCGCTTTATACTTGTGTACATATCCCACAATGCCTACGGTAGCCGCAAAGTTATTTCCGCATCCATACTCATGAGGGAAACTGCAGAGCTGCCGTTTCTCACACATTGAACGTAAGACTCACGCATCTGAGTGATCTCTCACGCCACACCTACGATTTCTCACGCTAAAATACATTTCAAGATTGAAATGGGCGGAGCTAATAGTTTATCTACGATCTGTTAAAAGATGATCGAAATGCATCGTCTTCAGTCTTTTTTTTAGCTAAACAAATTACAAAAATGCTATTTTTCTTTATTCACTTGGACAGTTTGATCCTTCATTAATGGAGTTATGTGGGTTTTCATAAGCTGACAAAAATCAAAAGGATTTACATTAGAACAATTAGCATACAAGTGTTTCTATGTAACTGAATTTGTCACTTGAATAAGTTATAAATAATGAGTTATTTAACATTAAGGAGTAGTTACATTTATTTTACATTACATTCGATTACATTGTTTACATTTATAAGTTACATCTGGCCCTTTGAGGACAGCCATTATGCTAATGTAGCCCTCTGTGAAAATGAGTTTGGCACCCCTGATTTAAGGTTAACAGCAAATGTTAACCCCGCACTTTGTTCATTTTGTGCTTTTGTTTCTATGTTTATTGGTCTTAGAGATAAGCCAGCTGTGAAAAGTGTCACAAACATCCTGACAAAATAAATATATCTTAAAATAAAAGTATAGAAAAAAAGTATCGTTTGGAACCGGTATCGAATTCAGGGTATCGCTATCGAACATTTTTGAACGATACCCAGCTGTAGTGAAGGTGTAATGAAACCCTTGAAATTAGAGGTTTATGGAGGATTGTGGGTAATATTAGCTGTTTGAGCATCCATCAATCTGCACTTCAGAAACGGAAGCAGTAAACCACCAGGGGATGATTGGGATTCTGTTTTATTAATAATATGGTGACTAGGGCTGTGCGATAATTCTATTTTATCAATTAACTCGACTCTGTGGTGTACATCGATGTGCTTGAATGAAAATCATTTTTTTCTTTAACGTAATAAGTAAACACTGCCCTGTTTCCGTAGAAGGTAAGCTAGCCCTGTGAGCTTCCGTTGAATGTGTGCGGCACACCTTCGGCCCCTTATGTTTGCCATGCAGTTTTAAAAGAGCGACTTGATGTTTTCCTTCCATTTCAATCGAGTTTTGCTTTGAGACTCTTTATTTTTTCCCTCCAAACAGGACAAAATGTTAACTGAAACAGTGGAGAAGATCCCAGTTCCTGTGAGCTTCATGGAAAAACCATCTGTGAGCCAAGACGGCCAAAGAGTCAAGTGTGTATTGCGCATGGCTTCAGATAAAGATAAACAAAAAAAAGAAAGGCTCACGAAAAAGAGAGAGAAACCTGAGGAAACACAGACTGATTCTGCTGTCTCTGAAATAACCAAAGACTTGAAACAATAATAAACTTCATGCTGCTTTGAAACAAAAGTTTATTTTGCCGACAGACAAATGTGGACAGGAATAATGTTAGTTTTTATCAATGATACGTCGCTAAAGCAAGAAGGGCTCAAAAAGGAGCATTGACGGATTGGCTGCAGCACTGAGCTGAGAACACGCAGACAGTGACGGATTCACATCATCTTTCCGGACTATCAAATCTTTTTCGGTCAGATCCGGTTGGGATTTACTAAAGCCGTTTGTTCTAGAAGGCTGCAACTGACTCTCTGGTTGAGGGTTTAATGAGGATTCATTCATCTGAGCCTCTGGTGATTCCCCTTTAGATTTCCTTCTTCTGTTTTTGGGGGGTTTGTAGCCACTCAGATGGGACGCCAAGGAACGTTTTGGTCGTTGTTTCAACTGAAAGAACAGAAAAGACAAATATTTTTCCACATTTTAACACACTTTGTAGTTGTGCAGCAGCCTATTCAAAGTGCAACATTTCAATTGAAGTACAAAGGAGCCAGAAAATAACTTTTAAGTTTGAACTTGAGGTGAATAACTGTAGAGCAAGACTCTGGCGTAGGGATACGTTTAGCAACTGGTCATATACAGGTAAAAATGTCTCACTTTTTGTCTACAATCTAAAAATGGATTCCTTTTCATTTGATATTTGTTGAAAATACTTGGATAAGTCAATTTGTTGTTAGTAGTAGACAGAAAATATCACATTTTTCTGACGTTCGATTTACATCAGTAAATTGGTAAAATAGAGAAGCTTCAGAATACATCAGGATAATCCTGCGAGGGACAAAAGAACAATAAACTATAAACCCGTATGGTCCAGGTGGAAATGCTCTGTTTTTAAACAGTAGCTATGGTTCCATCCAAAGATGTGAATTAAGTTCATGCAGAAATCTGGAATATTGCAAAAAACATTTGTCTTTGAGAAAAAAATGCGCCATTTCTTTCCTGTTTCCTGTATGAAGTCGCTATGACAATGTGGGATGCGCTTTTACTCCTTAGTTTTTCTGCACCCTTTGAAATACCCCTAGACACTCAAATCACCTTGATACCTTTAAAAGTCTTAAAAAAGACTTTCAGAAAATCCCAATAAACAGCCTTTATTTCAGGGAAGTAATTGTTGTGTAATCATGTTTCTTATGATGAATTTTTAAAGAATTAAGTTTTTAGTCATTAAAGAACCCATATGTAGATTTAAAAATGTATTTCCAGTAGCAGTAACATAGCCCCAAGTCAATTGAAACGATCCAAACATAAATGTAGAAGAAAGGGGTTGAATTCAAACTGATCTTTAGCCGTTTTGACATTTTCCTGCATACCTCTTGAACATTTTGCTATTTAATCTTCAGGTTTTCTATTTCGGACATACACTGCACACAGTAACCCAGTTACAACTGACTGGGTCTAACTACTAATGGATTTGAGTCACAGGATTTGGCAAAAAGAAGTCTCTCGATTCATTTTTTTTTTTTTAAGAGTTGTGAAAATCTGTTAACAATAAATGCATTTAAATGTGATCCTTTGATACCCATAATAATGCTACACAATTGAGTTGCCAGGTTGTTTGTTTGTGTGTGTGTGTGTGTGTGTGTGTGTACCGTGCAGAACAAATCATCTTTTATTAAAAGGTATTATGAGCTGATAAACTAAACAGGCTTCTGTCTTGCATTCACCGGTTTGCTCAAACTCACGCATGCTGTGCTGGAGTTGGCCACGCCCACTTAATACATTTAACAATGTACACGGACTAAAAAAAATATCTTATGGTACACAATTCATTTTGCTGTAATGATCTAAACAGTCACACCGCCCAGCCCTGACTACAAACTTCATCAACTCAAGTGCAAATTCAAAAAGTTAGTTTAAACATGATATTTACCGGTTTCCTGTCAGGATCATGAACAACACCATGTCGTAGTAAGCTTTGCTGTAAAGGAGAGCAAATTAAGAAACTAGTTAATAAATCAGCAACTCTTACAGTGATTACCAGGATTCTCAGCCAGCAGAGGGTTCAATCCAGGCCATGGAATCATGGTGTCCATTAAGTGTGAATGGAAAGTACGGTTTCAGTGTAGCTTCACATCTTTTTCTGTCCCATCTTTTCAGACCAGACTTGTTTAATTCATTCGAACTAGACTTCGGGTTGTTTTGGGCAGGTGAGAAAGCAACATCTGAACGTAAAATAAGATCAAAAGAAGAATATAAAAGCGTTCCGAGACCTGCTCGAGGTGGTGACCTCAGTATGGTTCCAAGCGAATTCTAGAGCAGTTTGTGGTGAGAACACAATCGAACTCTAATGAACACGACAAAACATGAATGGTTGCCTTCGTAATATATGGACCGATCATTTCTCTGTGGGAAAAATCTAAATATCAGCAGAAATACTTTAAATGTGCACACTTTTTTCAGAGACTAAATTATCAATATCCTTAAACTGAGACAATGGGGTAAAGTGTC
Organism: Danionella cerebrum; assembly: GCA_007224835.1. Taxonomy (NCBI): domain Eukaryota; kingdom Metazoa; phylum Chordata; class Actinopteri; order Cypriniformes; family Danionidae; genus Danionella; species Danionella cerebrum. The sequence goes on along the minus strand of SRMA01026024.1, from coordinate 88,629 downwards.
GTCACCAATCCATCCCTGTTTACTTCCACAGTCTATGTCGAGTATGTGCTGTTATTGAAGTAGAGTATGTGAAAATGTTTTGTCTTATTCATTTGTTTTTAGTTCGGATCAGAGTTTACTCATGTTCTCACCACAAACTAACAGCTCTACGGTTTGTTTGGAACCATTCCAAGACCTTGAGCCGGTCTCGGACCGCTTTTTGGTCCAATTTTGTTTTTGGTGATTGCTTTCTCAGCTGCCCAAATGGTTAATAATAAAAAATATAATAATAATAATAGTGTCAGGATAAAAATATTTGAAGCAAGAAACACTGACGAATAAAATGCTCATACAGAGGCAAATTCTTTAGAGAAGAATGTGAATTTAAAGCACACAGAGACCATTTTAACAGAAAGCCTACAATAAAAGGCCTTTGCCACATTCACTGTGGGAGAATATTTGAAGTTAATGCTAAATAATGTTTAATTAAAGATACAAAAATCTAATACTGTGACCTAGACAAAAATTTGATCTTTTTTTATGGCCGTATATAATTGGGCTCTCTCTAGCTCTGTACCTCTTAATACAAGGCAGCGCAGAGATGGCGTTAACATTTAAGATGACACAGTGAATCTTCGTTTATCGCGAGTTTACGTTCCAAAAAGGACCCAAGATAAGCAAAAACTGCTAAAAAGACTATTGTTTACTGTAGAATGAAACCTAAGATCAAAACTTGTTTATAATACAATTATATAAACGTTTTTGTTCAGATAACGACGATAGTATTTAAAATACTGTTAAATAATAATCAGTTTAATAATGATTGCGAATTTGGACACACTGTGACGCCGTAACGTTTTCTGCAATAGCATCTTCCTCTGGATTTCTCTACGCAGAATGCTTTGTCCACATTGTATTTTTTTATCATGAAAGAAATTTGCGAATGTAAATTTGGCAGCTGTACAGAGATGAGACACGGAAACTTTTTCCAGCTGCGCTAGTTACCCTTCGGCCAAGTGCCCCCTGCTACCAATGACTCTTAAAAAGTGACTATAAATAGATTACATAGAAATGCACAAAGAAATACTGAACGGTTGATTACTTGTCATAAACAAATATGTATTATACATAACAAATTTGTTCTCGCTCATAACGGGAACGTCTCTGTGTAAAGCGATGGAGGGCACACGGAGACCTGTGCTTTTAATTGTTTCACTCATTTCTCTTTTTCATATAAACAAAAAAAAAAAATGTTTAGCTACATTTGCGTTTAATTACATAAGCGAATGAGGAGCTTTTCTAGAACATGAAAGTATCAGAAAACCAGGATAACAATTTAAATGAAACAAAAAAATGTCAGTCTGTCCTTGGTCTTTCTCTCGCTTTCTTTTAGCTGCTAGTAATTCTCTCTTGTGCTCTGTTGGAAATCTGTTCCATTGCACTTGAAAAGCACTTTGAGGTGGTGTTTAGTACTTTTAGACCACAGTCCCTAAGCCAATCAGGATTCAGAACACAACGCACAGCAAAAAAAGCATGAAAAAAATCAGCAAAACAGCGAAGCAGTTTTTGTTTATCTGTTTACATTGAAATGAATTGTCGCTAGTGCTGTGTCCTCACACATTGGCTCAAGCCTTATCAATATTAAAGAGATATTAGCAAGCTAGCATTTAGCATATCGCATGTTTGTGTAGGCTCCTATGTAACAGAAAACGTATCTTAACTCAGACGGAGCTTCAACTTCAAGATTGTAGGACTCATTAAATAATAAATGGAACTCTGCTGCAAAAACAAAGATTCTTCAGTCCAAGTTCAGATACGTAGATACAATATGGACATGTCACTTAAACGAAGACACCAGAAACCAAATACAGTGGTACCCCGAGATACGAATGCTTCGGGTTACGAAATGTTTGATATATGAAAAGTCTTGCGGGAAATTTTTTGCTTCAAGATGCGAAAAAAAATTAGAGATACGAACAAACACCAACAGTTCTGCTCTATTATCTGCTTGTTAAGTCGTGCTGCACTTCTGGGTCCTGGCGCTCCATCCCCACATTGCAGAAAGTGTGCTTTAAAGGGCTGATACCAGGGACGTAACTAGGGTTGACAGATAGGGGGGGCTTAGCCCCTGGAAGGCTTCTCGTACATTGCATGCGGTGAAAATAGAATAGAATAGAATTTACTTTATTAATCCCTTTGGGAGAACTTTTTGGGAACTAGTACTAATGACACTAAATTTCACTCGCGGTAATTGGGAATAGATACTAACATTATGTGTACTTCAGAGATTCGACAGGATATTAGACAGCTAATAAAAGATTGTTCACGATGTTAGCATTTTAGACGACGTTCGCTTTAGGTTCCAACATTAAGGTTGAAACAGACTAGGCTACAATATCGTTCTTCCTTCTCTTACCACAGGTAAACGTTCAGATTAAGCAACAATCGCTGCTATCAACGTGCAATCGCTGACCGTGTGTACACCGTGTGTTCACTGCTTTCTACTGCTGCTGCCTCCACACTGTTGTGTTGGTCCAGCTGCTTATGCGGCCGCCTACCACGTCACGCTTGACGCATGCTAATGAGGCATGATCATAACGATAATAATTTTGAAAGCGAACTTCAGTTTAACTCGCTTTCTTGCTGACTCATGTTCGCTGCATGTATGCACTTATTTAAAATATATTTTAAACATCAAGATAATAATAATAAATAAAATGTCGCCCCAAATTATAGGGGGGGCTTTGGGATATTTTAGGGAGGCTGAAGCCCCCCTAAATTAGGGCTAACGACGTCACTGGCTGATACGCCTTAAAATACTTTAAATCAGTTTTAAATCGAGTGAAACATTATTTATAGATTACTAATAATGCGCTATAACAAATGTTAGAGTCAAGGTGTCATAAAAGAAATAACGTTTATAACGTGGAAAGTGCTGTTCTTTAGGGCAACTTAGAGAAACCCTGTGACGCGTTCTCAGAAGCGCTTTCTCCAGTACGTTCGCTACACTCTACTCTTGTGCTTGAAATCGTGTTCGTAATTCGTGAAATATCTCGAGAAAGTTAACTTTCATACGTGGTGCCGTAATGTCATACGTTCCTCCTCCTCCGACACATCGCTTCACTCAAGGTAAGGTTTCACATTTATGAACACATTTCGTATTTTGCTTCTGTTTTATTATCATTCATTACTTTAACAATGTGTAGATTTAAGGATTGAAGAAACGTTACTTGATTTTTCTGTTTTTTTTTTTCATCTGCTTATACTGTTGTTTCTGAGAGCCATTGCATGGATTAGACATTTTACATGTAAAACTTGCTTCGAGATTCGAAATGTTTGAGATAGAAGCGCCACCGTGGAACGGATTAATTTCGTATTTCGGGGTACCAGTGTACGTGGTTTGTATTGTTACACCACCCAAAACATCTGTGTGTATATAATAATTGTGCTGTGTGGTGTCAACATCTAGGATTCTTTCAGTCAGTCAATTATTCCTTGTGTTCCTTAAAGACCACCATGTGAGAGAGAGGGAGTTACCTTCATGGAGAAGGCTTTCCCGCAGCCGGGGTGTGCGCAAACGAAGCATTGCTGCTCCTCGTGGAAGGACAGGATGTGGCTCTTCAGGTTGAATGCTGTGGTGTATGAGCGGGAGCATCCGTCTCGTGGACAGCAGAAGACCTGCCGCATCTCTGAGTGAACGTTCTGATGCTGCTTCAGGTTCCATTGACACGTGAACTTTTTGCTGCATTTATCACACTGCAGACGTACTGAACACACAGAGAATTATCTTTGCAAATCGTCTTCCACAACCCGACAGACAAGCAAATATTACATTTCATAATTAACCAATAGATTTTATATTGATTTATGCTATTCCTAATATACCATGACCTTTATTATAGAAACTAGTTTCTTAAAAAGCTGAACTTCAAAAAATTATTTCCAGAAAGCACAGTATTTACACCAAAGGTTTTAAAGATTTTACACAGTGAACAAATGTCAATAGTTTTTTTCATGGCTCAAGTTTATTTTCGTGTGGTTCACAATGGTTTAGTTTTCCTCTAAAAAAAGGTGGGGCCATGTGATATGAGCCAGCTTTCATTGGTCATTCTCCTTTAGAAAAATGGATCCGATGACAATCCAGACCTCTTTTTTTGTTGGCACCACTCATTGGGGAAGATGTGTGATGTCCTGATTATGCCCAATGTTTTCGATCGAGGTGCAGCTTCAGAACGAAAATTCTCATCGTTGTGCAGAGGCATTTAAAGGGCGGCAGTCAACCTGTACTGCCGTTAAAATACGGAACAGAACAAGCCGCACTGATGATTATGCAAATTCTGAGTGCAAAGACCTTGCCAAGCATGACGCAGTCTGTGTGCGCTCTACTCCATGAGGACAGCATTCAGAAATTACATCTGGAACAGTATTTTTAGACCGGCCACTCCCGTCCAAGTTACTGACTGCAACTGTGTTCTGTTTGGAAATGTAATGCAGACCTTCTGATCAATCTCTTGATGTTGCTCTTTTGTAAGAGTCTTTTTTTTTTACATTGTGCCATTTGAAAGCAACTTTTACAATATAACGACATTTAAATGTAAATGTATGTGTAACGATTATTAAAATCTTAAAGATAACGGAGCAATGATGCTCGTGATCCCGCTGCTGCTGACAAGATCTTGTGTCTTTCAGTCCACTTTAGAAAGCAATGCTCCACAAACCAGGTTTTCATGTAATAAATGAAGATATGCATCGGTGAAAATGTTCAAATAATCCAGTAAGACCAGTTCACAGAATCTGGAAGAGTTCTCTGCTGCCATCTCGCCCTCAACAAAGCCGTGAGTTACTATGGATACCAATAACGGTAGACTGATAATTAAAGTGATCAAACGAATTGGACCAATTTAATAAACACCTGCCAGACAATCGGAAACCAGTATTCAGAGAGAACGTGGTATAAGAGCTCTTCTTAGAGACTGGTGTGATGGTACTTTGGAGACTGAAGACTGATAGAAATAAGGTGGATCGCACTGGAGTCAAGTGGTAAACCAAAAAGAAAAGCAGAAACCCGCCATCAAACCCTTTCATACGTATTGTATGGTGACTAATGTTTGTGCTCTTTACCTTTATGATCTTTTCTGTGCTTCGTCAGCTCGGTCCACTTCTTCCCCACAAATGAACATCCTTCAGCCGTGCACGGATAGCCTGCAAGAGATTAATGTGGCCAGGACGATAAAGTTACTTTTAGCCCAACGAATCCATCATCGAAATGATCATTAGTTGCAGTCCTATACATATTATTAGAGTATTCTGTACACAAACAATAAAATAATAATAATTATTCTACTAATACGATTGTAAATATTTTCGAATGTTTAACTAATCCTGACTTAATCATTTGTCTTGTGAGCGTCATGCTCCACCACAAACATTCTAGATATGAGGTGTTTAATTATGTAGTAAATGTATATTTTCAGCCATCATGTTGTCTAGACGGCCTACCGTTGTGAACTTTCTTGTGGCGCTCCAGTTTGCCATGCTGTGAAAACCGCCTCCCGCAGCCATCGTGCTCGCATCTGATGAGCAGAAACAACCGTATATTCAGTACAGACCTCAGGAACTCAAGAGTTGTACTGGTCTAGCTCAGTAATACAATATAACACACTGGCTTACAGGAAAGGCAGGAGCAGCGTGTGTGTGCACTTGTGCGTGTTCAACTGTTTGCTTTTCTTGAAAGCTTTGGCACATCCTTCAAATGTACACTAAAACAAAAAAGAGGATAATATTTTACATGGAATAGAAAACACTCCTTTCCTTACCGCCAAACTGTGAGAAGCCATTACAACTTCTCACTGTTTTTACACAAACAAACAGAAAAGTAGTGGACAGATTGTATCTTCAGCTCTGATTTTCAGACTTTTGAATATTTATTAAATAACTAAATATTACACACAGTTTATTTTGATAAACAGAGATTATGATTGACAGGATCCAATCAAGCGAGGTACTTGCTCCGGCACAAAGTAAGCACTTGTGCCAACACACTGCAGCACCTCAGAGAAGAGTTAAATTGGTAGCAGGTGCTAAAACAAACAAAATAAACAAACCAGCTTTCATCATTAAGCAGCATCCCATTAAAGATGCCTTGTATTCAAATCACTAAATAATATTAGCTTTGTTTTCTGCCCCTAATCTGCATATTAAAAAAAAATATCAATGTGTGGATTTATTTCAAACCTGGCAACACTAGCTTTACTAAGAGCTTTGAGCTTGTGATCGCAAATCTCTGGCAAACCCAGGCTTCCTCACACTCTGACAACATCTGATCGACTCAGCTTACATTTATTTACCACGACATTGGTTGTTCATTGTAAAAATTAGGGGTGTAACGGTTCACGGTATGTATTGAACCGTTTCGGTGCGGCCTGTTCGGTTCGGTACACTTGCGTACTGTTTCGGTATTTTTATAATAATTTAAATTTATTATTAGCGCGATATTAAGTGCAGCGGAACAATGTTCCAAGGCGAGTTTCCACACGGACGCTATTGAGTGACGAGCGCGAGTAGGAAAGAGGAATCATATCAAAAGCGAAAGAAGCCAGAGCTTGAAGACCCTCCCACCTCACTACGGTCTCGTGTTTGGGAACACGTTGGCTTCTCTGTTAAAATACATAACGGGGATAGACGAGTGGATAAATTTAAAGTTGTATGCCGACATTGTTCCACGGAGATCGGGTATGTGGTAGGCAACACATCTAACATTTTCTACTGCTGTAGATATTGTCACTGCACCCAGATCTGTGCTCTCTTCAGAAAATGTGGATAGGTTAATCTTTTTAGCCAAAAAACTTGAATAGTTAGTTTTGTTGATATACAAGCTGAAGCTGTTGCTAGTGTTAAAAGTTTTCAGGTCCTAACTAGTTGCAGTATTTAGTTTTTTTATTTTAAAAATGTGTATTTCTTTTTAGAGTGCAATTTATTTAAAATATCACCCAAATGTGTCACTTTTATTTATTTTATGCAAGAATTCTACTGTGTTTTGGCAGCTTTTCAAAATAAAGATTATGTAAGTTCTAGGGGTGTAACGGTTCACGGTATGTATTGAACCGTTTCGGTACGGCCTGTTCGGTTCGGTTCGGTACACTTGCGTACCGTTTCGGTATTCAGTATTTTTATCAAATTATATAAATTTATTATTAGCGCGATATTAAGCGCAGCGGAACAATGTTCCAAGGCGAGTTTCCGCACGGATGCTATTGAGTGAAGCACAGTAGAGCTGCACGAGTAGCTGTGAGAAATGGACACAGCGAAAGAGAAGCCAGAGCTTGAAGACCCTCCCATCTCACTACGGTCTCGTGTTTGAAAACACTTTCGCTTCTCTGTTAAAATACATAACGGGGATAGACGAGTGGATAAATTTAAAGTTGTATGCCGACATTGTTCCACGGAGATCGGGCAGGCAACACATCTAACATTTTCTACTGCTGGAGATATTATAACCAGATCTATGCTCTCTTCAGAAAATGTGGATAGGTAATCTATCCTAACTAGTTGCAGTATTTAATTTTTTTTATTTAAAAAAATGTGTTTTTCTTTATAAAGAGTGCAATTTATTTAAAATATCACCCAAATGTGTCACTTTTATTTATTTTATGCAAGAATCTATTGTGTATTGCCAGCTTTTCAAAATAAAGAATATGTAAGTTCTTATTGTTTTGTACCGAACCGAATGAACCGAACCGAACTCTCCAAGACACTGTACCGAACCGAATACGATTTTAGCGTACCGTTACACCCCTAGTAAAAATTAATCATTGTGCACATTAAAGACTTTTTGAAACAATTGAGAGCAGCTGATTGGAGATTTACCAGTTTATGAACGGTTATTTAAAACCATTTTTCGAGCCTGATGCCCCCTCACAGATAGTAACAGGGATGTTATGGGTTGTTTAGGAGAGATATTGATTGAGCGAGCCAAGCCAAACGCTGTAAAAGTACCGGGAAATTGACGTTGTGGTTCATGGGTAATATTGTGGGATTGTACAATGTGATGATGAAATATCCTTCATCGGACGTACTGTTAACACCCGCGGTGTGGATTATAATGTTTTTATAGATTTTTTTGCAATGTTTTACTGATCTACTGCACACTCACTCAGTGGAAAAAAAAACAGGTCTATGATGCATGTTTAATATTTTCTATGTAAGTCTAATTCCTTCTGTTTTATATACAAAAACAATTATTGCTCTATCGTACGTGGTTCTAGTTTTACCAGCATTTAAAACTTGATATGCAAATGTGTTGTCCGGCGCTCCCGTAGGTCTTAATTATTCGTTATTGTGATTTTAAAGAGTGTATTCATTTCATTCCACATTAAATGCAGAGAGAGTTGGGTCTTTGTGTACTTACACTGTACAGTTTTTTCTCTTGTCTATGAAAACGAGAAATATGTTTCCTCATGTTGTAGCGTGTGGTAAAGCCTTCATTGCATCCATCCTCTGTGCATCTGCAAGCAACAAAGACATGCCTTTTTAATAAACATGATCATTCTATTCTGGCTGTTTTATTACTTCGTCTACTCTTTTTCATGAGACAAGTTATGTCTGAATTAAAAATGAGAAACCAAAAAGCTTGAATGTTTACATGGAGACCAGACATAAGCCAAGGAGACCACGAAATGCCATCCTTCTACATCTATACCCTCTGCATTTAAAACCCCAAACACAACTCAATTGTGTATACAGAAAAACCTGTGGTGTGTGTATTTCATTTTTCAGAAAATATGAACAGGCTTACTCTTTTTAAATCATAATAGTTCAGACTCACTCTCCCAATTTAAATCCAGATTAAAAATGCACCTCTTCAACCACGATTTTGATTAATACATTAATGTAAAATCTAAAAACAATTGCATTAAAACACCTAATTGTTCTCCGGCCTCTACTACCGCTCTAACTGTTTTCTCTCTTTTATTCTTTTTCCAAAGCGATTGCTGGTGATCAGCTAGTCTGGGATCTTTCACACCTGTCTTGTTTAGTTTGATGCATTTGGGCTGGTGAGAAAGCAACAACCCTCCCAATAAAAAAAAAAAAAGTGGACTGAAAAAGCAGTCTGAGACCAGTACAGTCTCAGTACGGTTCCAAATAAACTCTTGATTAGTTTGTTTGTGTTGAGAACATGATCGATTTCTGATTCAATCTAAAAACAAATGAAGATGATAAGATCATTATTTTTAAACGAATAAGGTGCATGTCATTTTACAAAGAAGCGCTAATCATGGCAGCTCTCTGTCAAACTTGGAGTAGTTCTAGAAAGTTCTTTATTTACTGTAATAAACATTAGACTTTCATATATTTCAGATTCATTTACACACAACTGAAGTACTTCAAGCCTTTTATTGTTTTAATATTCATGATTTTGGCATACAGCTCATCAAGGTTTTCTAAACAAGCTATTAACCAATAAATAATCTGAATCAACTAATTAACTCTAAACACCTGCAAAAGATTCCTGAGTTTTTAAAAAAGAACTCCCAGCCTGGTTCATTACTCAAAACCACAATCATGGGTAAGACTGCCGTCCAGAAGGCCATCACTGACACCCTCAAGCAGGAGGGTAAGACACAGAAAGAAATTTCTGAAGGAATCGGCTGTTCCCAGAGTGCTGTATCAAGGCACCTCAGTGGGAAGTCTGTGGGAAGGAAAAAGTGTGGCAGAAAACATTGCACAATGAGGAAGAGGAGACCGGACCCTGAGGAAGATTGTGGAGAAGGAGTGATTCCAGACATTGATGGACCTGCGGAAACAGAGTAGAAACATCCAGAGCCACCGTGTACAGGCATGTGCAGGAAACTGGTGCCGCATTCCCCAGCTCAAGCCACTTCTGAACCAGAAACGGTGACAGAAAAGCCTGACCACCTGGGCTACAGAGAAGCAGCACTGGACTGTTGCTCAAATTTTGCATTTCATTTGGAAATCAAGGTGCCAGAATCTGGAGGAAGACTGGGGAGAAGGAAATGCCAAAATGCCTGAAGTACAGTGTCAAGTGATGGTCTGGGGTGCCATGTCTGCTGCTGGTGTTGGTCCACTGTGTTTTATCAAGGGCGGGGTCAATGCAGCTTGCTATCAGGAGATTTCGGAGCACTTCATGCTTCCATCGGCTGAAAAGCTTTATGGAGATGAATATTTCATTTTTCAGCACGACCTGGAATCTGCTCACAGTGCCAAAGCCACTGGTAAATGGTTTACTGACCATGGTATTACTGGTGCTCAACTCTCCTGACCTGAACCCCATAGAGAATCTGTGGGATATTGTGAAGAGAAAGTTGAGAGACGCAAGACTCAACACTCTGGAGGAGCTTAAGGACACTATCGAAGCCTCCTGGGCCTCCATAACACCTCAGCAGTGCCACAGGCTGATTGCCTCCATGCCACGCGGCATTGAAGCAGTCATTTCTGTAAAAGTGTTCCTGACTAAGTATTAAGTGCATAACTGTAAATAATTATTTGAAGGTTGACTTTTTTTTTGTTATTAAAAACATTTTTCTTTTATTGGTCGGATGAAATATGCAATTTTTTTCTGATTTTTGGGTTGGAATTTTGGGTTTTCATGAGCTGTATGCCAAAATCATCATTAATATAAATACAATAAAAGGCTTGAACTACTTCAGTTGTGTGTAAATGAATCTCAAATATACGAAAGTCTAATGTTTATCAGTACATAGCAGAAAATAATGAACTATCGCAATATGCTAATTTTTAGGAGATCCTGTATATAGAAAAGTATTGGTTTTCTGTTCATTTTCAGCGTGTTGTCCCAGGCTTCAGGTGTTGTTGAAAACCCACACAATGATGTAAGTAAAACATCATATGATTGCAACAATGCATCAGCTGTTCCTCTTGGTCCAAACCAAATTAAACAAACCAGAGGTGTGAAAGCACCCATAGAGATAAAGAAACAAGCCCTAGGTTTTCCTGCCTTGATTCCCCTTGTGAACGGCCACACCTCTTTGGGTGTAGCAGCATGTAGCTCTCCATGTGAATCGGAATTGCTAATGTGAGTTTCTCTTCCGGGAGCTCCAGATTTCCAACACGTCTAAAACATGGGCCCTAGGATAATTAAATATTCTAAAACTGTTTAACTGGATTTAAGTGGCTGACAAAACTAATATCATTAATAAACCATTAAATGTCATTTAAATATTTTTAACTATACTAAAAAAGTATAACCATTCTGTTCCACAAAACATACTCATACTAGAACTAATCTACATTAGGGTCATTCTTCTGTAAAGCTTCTCTTGAAGCTTCTGCATAAAAGCCCTATATAAAAACATCTGACTTGACTTAAAAATGGTGAACGTAAGCTGAGATAAAGATATGCCAAACTGGTTGCTATGATAAACAATCTGGTTACTATGGAGGGGTTATATTATTAAGTAATATAATGTTACTTGTTTCAGTATGAGTAAAATAAACCAACCCCCATGTTTCTATAACTTTCCTAACCTTGGATATATGTCAAATTGGTTGCTATGGAGGGGTCGGTGGCTTAATATATTGTTCCAACTCCCCTCTGTGTGAACACGCATTCAATCACGTGATTACACAGACTGAGCCAATGGGAGTTCAAATAAAATGTTTACTCGTGAAGACGTTTTAAATTTCGCTTATTTGCCGCATAGATATCAAATTTACTTGTAACACATTGTTTAACTATAACTATAAGTTTAAAAAGATGTTTGCTTGTCTCTACAACCCCCATGTCTCTATGATTTTTCTAAGCTGAGATGGAGATACGCCAAATTGGTTGCTATGGGTGAGTCAGTTAATCTAGAAGATATTTCGGTTGCCTTTCACGATCATTTACAACGGCCATCATAAGTCAATGGTGACATGTGGATGTTAAAATGTAGTGAACGTAACACTCACGTATAAGGTTTCTCGCCCGTGTGCGTCAGGTTATGCCGAGCGAGGTGATACTTCGTACAGAACGATCTGCTGCATCCATCGTAATCGCATGTAAATGGTCTCTGCACAAGACACAACAGTTAACTTAGACAAGTCGAATAGGTTCGCAAATATCGTTAAACTGTTCATACATTTAACAGGATCAAACATGTTGAAATGTTGCGCTATTTGTAAAGACTTCCGTTTCACATGTGATTTACAGCACACGTGTAAAGCTAGCACATGATTAATGTTTACTGACCGATCCGGTGTGTTTGCACAGATGAGCTTCAAGTTTCCATGATCTATTATACGCCTTTTCACAATTAGGAAAAGAGCAAATAAAAGTTGTGTTAAGATTTGTTTGGGTTTTATCCATAGTAGAAAAGATTATTCAGGGGTCTACCGGATGGACGCCTCCATTTTGCCTTGTGACGTCTGTCATAGATGTTTGTACGTAGATACCCCGTGAAACAGTGCCGTCCATTGAACCGATGCGCCTGGACAGCCGCCATATTAGGACGGAGTAAGGAACGTCTACTTTCTGCACTCGTCAAAGGAGGCTGAGATCTACTAGCGATTAAAATCAACATAAATCGCCATTTTTATGATACAACATTAATTATTATTTTTACCATATACATTTACATTAACTTAAATAGCAAACAGAGATACATAAACTAAAATCCATAATATTGCAATTCATGAGGATACTACAGATAGTCATATGAAAAAATTATAGAATAAATAAAATAGATTTCTAAATTAAAATTGTCTAAGAATACTCAGTACAGTAGTTACATAATGTAGTGATTGGTGTTCCACACACCCAGTACACCATGGAATTCTAAATAAAGGAAACGTGCGTGGACCGCCATGTGCACAGTCAGGCAGACATCTAGTTCACCCATGTTACTATCGATGTAGCTAGTCCTGGACTGTGCATTATATTGTGCCTTGAAAATGGTTGCTACAGATCGATTAAGGGGTAACAGACTGTGAGGGTGGTGCAGGGTGCCTTTGAATCACCAGGACTGTATAGCAAGCAACGTCATAAAGAACTCAACATTTAGGAAATTAACAAAGTCTATTGGTTCCATCTCAGAAAGGTAGAAAACCTCTCACCAGAACTTTGTCATTTATTGTTCCAGGCTGGTTGAATTCTCTTGCAGTCCCAAGTCGGAGAGCAGAGTCTCTCACAACTTTTAAAAAGCAACTAAAATTGTACCATTCCTGAGTACACATAATAACATAACTTAAAAAAAAACTCTGAATCCCTTGATTAATTCAGAATTTTCTGCGAGCATTCCTAATGATAACTCCCGAACCAAAGTCGCTTTGGATAAAAACATCTTCTAAATACATTTATTCAATGTGAATTTATGGAAGGAGCATGTTCTCTGTTAACATTTCTAGAAAAAATGGGCAAATTAAATAAAACATCACAAAATAAACAGTTAGTTGGCTAAGTGGTGCTACGAATGAAAATGAATACTGTTGTATTAATGTATTAGAAAATATATTTTTTAAAAAGTCAAAAGTTTTTGGTTTTTGCTAAATAAATGACTTCAGGTTACAAACTGTTAGCGCACCGAAAGCTGAAATGTGTTGGGTGGCGCTATAGAGTCATTTTTAACACTCACTTTTCAAACCCCAATCAGAGGTAAATTTTCACCAGTTCTGATGTGTGTGCAAAATTTTGTGACTTTTTGAGCATGTGTAGGCGCTCAGAATTGGGCCGAAAGCCACAAAACAATAAATACAAGATCAAACAGCAGGGAGATATATAAGAGCACTGGTTTCTAAATGAATGTAACTTAACACAGTTCTTGAGGCCCTCTACCGGAAAGTTGTGAAGTTCCCTGATTTAAAGCGGGATGAAGATATCCACAAACGCTTATGAGAGGCAAGCTGGTATCTTTTGATGAGCAGTTTTTTGGTTATTACATACCAATGAAATAATCATATTCTAAATTTCAGACCTGAAGAGAACAGTTAAGAACATTGGGTACTAGCAACTTGGGTACTAGTTCTTTTTCTGTCTAAAAACAGCTTGCAGCTTTCTCAGCCTGCAGATAATAATGTCCTCAGCATTCCAGCCTAACAAAGTTCCCTACAACCAAGACCTCGAGCATGTGATCTCTCTTTCTCTAGTCACTCGTATGCATTTATACATCTCAATAAAGGACTTTTTCATATGCTGAGGACATAAAGGATACTGAAGCGTTTTTGATGTGATTTCCCCGCATCTAGAGGCAAAACGGTGAAACATAAAGTACAAACTGGTATTTCTGTTCAAACAGAATTCTTAGAACAAAGATTTTCACCGTGTTCGAAAGTTCCTTTATTGACAAACACAGAAAACATTAAACCGTCAACATTTATATTATTTATTAAAACTGTGTTGTACGGTGTAATTATCAGATCTTCAGAGAGGAAATTACTGCTTTCTAGCCCCTGTCTCTGAGAATGCTGGGAAATTTTCCATTGGCTTAACATGGGATCAAACATTGTAAAGCTGTAACTCAAACTGAAAATCTCATAGAACCTTCAACTTCACAATATCAGTGGAGGTTATCCATCTGTGCAGAAATATAGCAAGCACTGTGCAAAAGTATTTCAACCCTAGACTCTAGAATTAGTTAAATATTTCATAAAAATCATAAAAATGTGGTTTATTTCACTCAAAAGAACAAATGGAACATTAGATTGTCACTGACCCCTGTATAGCAGCTAGGCTGCTTACTTTAGCAACAAACTTGGCATATCTCTATCTCAGCTTAAGAAAATCGTAAAGAAATGGGGGTTGGTTTAAACTCAAATTGACATTGTCACTTTTACAAGCCAACATCAACATTTGTTTACTTTAGCCATCTAGTTTATATTACCCCTACCCCGTCTCTTCTAATGTAATCGAAGATTTTGGTGATGGTTTATGCTAATTTCCTACATCAGAATAGGTCTCCATCATTAACAAAACCACCACTAGCTGTTTACAAACTTGCTAGAGAATTTGGGTGGTGTGTTGGGTGGGGGGGTTCTGTTAGGCCCCTTGAAGCAGTGCCTGGAGTAGAGTCCCTCGTCCTTCTGCTTGGACCACAGGGGCCGGGCTAATCACATTAGTGGAAGATGGGAAGTAGACAGTGGCGTGAAAGCCCTGCGAGCAATGGCACAACTAATCCCGTTACGGTCGAGAGAGAAAAGAGCGACGCTGGTTCTCCTCAGAGGCTGAGAAAAAGCCTGTTTTCCCAGGAGTGAATTCACCTGTATGGTAACACACAAAAGTTGGTCTTTTGATGCTTATTAGGAGGAAACAATCGGCACTTGGCACGTACCACCAATTTTTTTTCTTTTCTTAACAGCATCTTGCTACATCACACACTCTTCAACTCAACCCGAGATGGGCTGAAACAAAACTAAATGAAGCAGACATTCCATGAGACCCTCGTTTGACTCCCCGCTGGTGAAGATGTCCCCTGCCGAAGGAACTGCTGCTGTGTGGATTGTATACAGAGGGGGCAGCGCAGCCAAAAACAACGGCCTAGCTTTATCTGCAAATTGTTCCTGCACCCGAGTTCAACCTTAATGCTAACTTAATACACGAATAGGACAATAGGATGTGCACTGTAAAACCTGGTCTCCAACTCAATTCACTGGCAGATGGCCACAATTAAGCTAGACAAATAAACAACGGGGTTGCCAGGTTTTGCAATAGAACTAGGCCAAAAGAATGGCCAAACGGCCCAAACATACATGTCCATCTGCAAAATACCCCCAACAAATACAGATTTTTATCATTCGTAGAGTGCATTTTCCAATCCACTTATTCAATTTTTTGGGGGTCATGGGGGTCTGCCGGTGCCAATCTCCAGCGCACTTTGGGCGAGAGGCGGGGACAGGTTGCCAGTCCATTGCAGATTGTAGAGTTTGGAATGTTAAAAACTTGCCAGCCACCAAACTTTGCAGAGATATCCAAGCAGTTCTGACTGGAGTTGCTATATAGTCTCAGACTGACTGGATCCACTGTTTCCTCAAAAATATGAAAAGCCGCCATTAAAAAAAATCCATGAAGTTTGAATGCGGTAAAATTTTGTGAAACTATAAATCAAACTGAGAATCTCATAGAAACTTGAATTTCACAACAATTGTGGAGATTATCAGTCTGTGCAAGAACAAACCAAGCACTGTGCAAAACTATTTGAACACTAGGATCTGGGGAAAGGGGGGGTGCGGGGGTAAAAGGTCACCATTGACTTATAATAGCCATTTAGAATGAACAGGAATGGGCACCAAAAATATCTTCAAGATGAAACATCATAGAGAAGTAGGGGTTTGGTTATGTCAACCATATATTTCTCATGACATCACAGACCACTCTATAGCAACCAAACTATTTACCCTAGCAACCAAATTCATAGAACTATATCTCAGCTTTGGAAAAAAATAGAGGCATGGGGTTGGTTTATATAACTTAGAGTCCAAAAGGAAACAGTAGTCACCTAACCCTCCATAGCAACCAGACAGTTTACCTTAGCAACCAATTTGGCATACCTCTATCTCAGCTTTGGAAAATCATCGGGACATGGGGGTTTGTTTATGTTACTCCTATTGACACGAGGAACATTATGTTACTGACCCCACCAAACAGACTGTTTACCTATAGCAACAAATTTAGCATTTATCTATCGTAGCTTATAAAAATGCTAGGGACACCGCTAGGCGGTTGGTTTATGTGACTTAACAGCACTAGTACAAGCCAACATCAAAGTTTGCGTGCACACTTTAGCCATCTAGCATGGTTTTGTAGTATGCGCAGAGGGTGTGTTCGATTAAAGCAAACCCAAGTGTGATTGCTAAAAGTGTTACTGACTAAAAGTGACTGCAAAAGCTGCCACCCAACTCTGCTGTGGGAGTTGAACTAGACTAGACTGCAATAGATGTTGGTGTTTTTACAAAATGTTAATACTGAAAATGAACAAATGATTGTTTTGCGGCGTCCTCAAATTCCGCGGGAAAATTACAGACTTGGCAACACTTCTGAGAAGCATGTTGAGGGACTGATGGGAGGACGTGTCCCTGCATCCCCATGTGTTTTACCAAAAGTGAGATTCTTTGGACTCCCTGGCAACGGTGGGAAAACAAAATGTCAGATCTGATCTGTCAAGTCTTTTTAAGCCTTCTTTTTCTCCCCGTCTCTCTCTCTCTTGTCTTTCAGGATTGTACTGTTGTATTGATACAGGGATTAAGCTGAGTGGTAAAATAGTGATTTAATGAACTTTGCATGGCAGAGTTCAACCACTCTGGTAAATAAGCAGGGCCAGTGGGAGATCGCTATGGGAACTTTTCTTAGCTACGTGGAAACAAGGGGGTTTGGAGCTATGGGTTTTTAATTCCCCTTAAAAACTATTTCAGATTCTGGAAAACAACAGAGTCTTGAGTGTGAGAAAAAAATGTTCGTTGGGAAAAAAACAAAGACAGAACACCAGGTGCTTGTGTGGTGCAGACAGTAAACAAAACAATGCAACAAAGAAATGCATCAACTCAGCAGACTGCTGCTCACTTAGTATGAGGTCTCGCTAAACTTGCCTCAACTTCTTTAATCTTTAAACTCTGGATTCTCTTTATTTATAACAATTATCATTCTTTCAAGACAGTGTTTTTTTTCTAAAAGGAAATGCATGTCTAATACATCTGTGAATGTACTCTCTCTCTTTCTCAAGAGATAAACTGTTATAATAAACTGTCAATAAACTGTTATAAACTTTAAACTATGCTGGATAAATTCCCTACTGCTAAAAGAATATTTAAAACTATTTTTAACTTTATCATGATGCTTAATGTATTGTAAAAATGTGAGCGTGTGACATTTTCTGCAACTGAATGGGCGGTTAATCACTAATGCCACTATTGTGATTTGTTAACCATTCATGGGCGCTACAAAGCAACGACGGTGGGTTTGAATTATTAAAAGGATGTAATCCCCCATAACTGAGTTCAGACAATGCTTGTAAATCAGCACGAGAATAAAGAGAAAGAATGCGGAGGATTCAGTCAGGTTTATTTTACGATGCATATTATAAAGAACATTTCAAATATATATATAGCCCCAGTTTTGAAAAAGAAGGGGCATTTTTAAACAAGACAAAAGTAGGCATAGCAAACTTTTAAACTTAAGATGTACATATTTACAACACGCCCTCTACAGGTCTCAAATCTGACTGGGAAATGAGCTCGGGCACAGGGTTCTTAAAAATAAATATATACCGCAATGGTCATTTAATTAAATATTTAAAGAATAATGACAATAGTACTATTAATATAAATATTTTAATACAAATAAAATTCTCCAAACTTTAATTAGGAAACATTAGCATTTTGTAACTATTTCCTTAACCTTATATTATTTTTAATATATAAAAAAATTCTACAAATACATTTTCTTTTATTTACATCAAGCATTGATACACAATATGACACGAAGACAATAAAGCAAAACATACAATCTATTTACAAATAAATCATAAATGTGATAAATAAAACAATATGAAATACATGGACTCAACACGTACGGCAAGTTTCATCTTGAGCTTGACTGAGTTATTAACAACTTCCTGTTTATGGAAAAACTTCAAATTTAGATGGCCGCCATTCGCACATAGTTTAACAAAGTCTAAAAGGCTTCACCATTTAACATCTCATATGTATTAGAAAAATGACTGATGGAGTTAGAGATGAACCGATTAAATCTCTTGGAGAAGTTTGTATGAGCAAAAGTTGCCATTTTTTGCTAAATAATCAACTTCCTGTCAAGTTTGGAAACACAGTCTATATTACTTTTGGTAACAAGTCATAGTACACTGCACATATGTGCCGAACATCATTTGCGTTTGACAAATTGTGAGTGCACCATAAACTGAAACATGTTAGGTGGCGCTATAGTGCTATTTTTCAACATTCAGATATATCAGATATACAACATACAACCCAATCAGATATACATTTTTACCAGTTTTGATGTGTGTGTGTGCGTGTGTGTGTACGTGTCTTCTGTGACTTTTTGAGTACGACTAAATGGTCTGGAACTATAATGCTCTGGAAATTACAATAGAGGGTTCTACGCACCTTTGGTGCTTGAACCTCAACAATGTAGAACCATCTTTGGGTTTGATTAAGTTTACATTTTTGGTGTCAATTTAATACAAGGGCAAGTTTTTGGTTGGCCACAGCCCAACAACATTTAAGGCCTATTCACATGGACCTGAATTGGTAATCTCCTGAAGGCTTCTCAGCAGGGTGCTTTTCATCGGTGTAAAGGAAATACTGATGCAATGATGCTCCCTGCCTGAAGATCAGACGTTTACTGCGCCAAATGTAGAGCAAGAAGAAGATCAACAACGGAGAATTCAGAGTAGAAAAAATCAAGGACGTCGAACGGTTTTTACGGTTGGTGGCTGATCACTGGGAGCTGTTTGACAAAAACGTGGAGAAAAGAGAAAGAGCCATATCTTTACTGTTTCCTGTACAATATCGCTTTGAAAATGTGGGATGAGCGACTTTTTACTGCCTCTTCACGTAATCAAAAGAGCTAACTTTCATCGATTCTCAGTCTGACCACTCGTTGTCGTCCAATTCTGAGTCGTCTTCAGAGTCGCTGTACTCAACAGCAATGCGGCGAGAGAGAATCGTGGCCACATCGTTCCCCACGGGCTCCCTTTTAGCTTGCTGTTCCTGTTGCTCCTGCACTTTCTTTAGCTGGATGCCTGAAAACACACACACATGCACACACGCATGCACACTTTCATCAAAATGAGGTACACAAGACAGTTTTTTTGCTTTTCAGCGGGTAGCTTCCCAGGTCTAAAATATATTTTTGAGTTGGGTTTACATGTTTTGCACGCGTTAGCAACATAGCAATTACTCTCTGGGCCAATTCTTTTTGGGGGACTATCTTCTGCACACCCCACAGGATGACTTGATGACCCATGTCTTGTGTGGCTCATTAAGAACGATTGCAATGGGAAACCAGTGGAGTGAGATGAAGAGAGGAGTTACAGGCTCTTCTGGGTTCCATGATCATCTGTAGAGATCTGACTGCAGAGGAAGGAAGTCCACCAAGTAGAGCATATCAGTAATCCAGTCTTGATAGACCAGACCTTGAAACAGAAGGTGAGTTTAATGCTCGGAATGATCTTTCTCATTTTGGGACAGTGGGGTGGACAGAAATAACCGGTGGCTCCGTCTTTGCCTTGTTAAGATGAGGTCCGGAGAGTGATCAGGATGAAAGGAGAGGTCGAGTAGAGTGTCGTCAGTAGATGGTAAGAAAAGCCATTGGTCCACTCAGGTGTGTTTGAAGATAAAAGCTGCAGGACTGCGGCCCTCCAGGAATGACCTTTTTATGTTTTCTGTTTTTTCATCATGTTTTGTTTCAGTTCCTCCATTTCTCATCTTTTCCCCTCATCATTATCCTTTTCCTCGGTGGTCTCCTGCTTTTTGCCAGTGCTCGGGCTGAAAATGTATAATCAGCTTGCCAAAGTCCTTCAGGGTTTTACCTACGGCTCTCCTCACTCCTATCTTTCGTGTCTTCTCCTCATTTTCACAGGAGAATTGAGACCCTGTTGAGCTGAGATTCTGAAGTGCCCATACCAGGCTTTACATTGTGCAGGTACGATGTGCAGATACTCCTAACAGGAGACAACTTTTGGTTTCTCTGAACTTTTCCAAAATTCCAAACATTTAATCTTTCCTTTAGGTGGTGTGTCGGCTTTTTTGTGCACCAAAACGCAATGTAGGGTGAGAAACAAATAAAAATGATGTAAACAAACTGCATTTACCCATACGAATGGCAGACAGCAGGTCACTGCGGGCATCTGTGCCAGCTTGCAGGTTCAGCCTGCATCCATCTAGCATTGACACAGGATGAGGGGGTACTGGAGGTGCTGGAGGAAGAGCTGGACCATCAGCAGGAGAACACAATGGTCCAGTGGGACCTGGAGAAGGTAGGGGAGGTAGAGGAAAGAGCAAAGCAGAGGAGATGGGTCCTGCATGAGGAGTTGCTGGAGGAGAAGCAAACGCAGTCTGAGGTGAGGGAATGAGGGGAGCTGCTGGAGGAAGAGGAAGGGGGGGAAGAGGAAGAGGAGGGCCTGAACTGGCATAGTACTCCATCATGCTGGAGGAGAGAAAGATAAATGAATTATTATTAATTATTAATTTTTTTTAATTATGTGCGAACCCTAAACTGGCAATAGCCGAAAGTAGAAGAAGATTAAATTAATTATTAAATCATTAAATTTTTGTAGTGATTCAGAGTCTCACAATAGCCATGTTTCCATTCAAAGATGAGAATATTGCATAAAATACTTGCACATAAAGCACGGCTTCCATACAATGAGTCCATGAGAACAAAATCATCACTTCCTGATAAACTGCTGCCAAATAATGAAAGAAAAATCAAAGCTGCTGCATCAAGAGAATCATTTTTGTCGTATATAAGAACTTACTCGCGTCTTAGAACATGTAAACAAAACGCAATATGCGCGCTCACAAGATCTTGCTTTAGGAGGCGGAGACTGATCATTGAAACTGTTTTGGGAGGTGATGATCCTAAATCACAAGACCTTAGGAATTTTAGAACAACCAAAACAACATTTCAGATGTTGGTGAGTCCATGAATGTCTTCATCGCCTCCCAGTTTCGACACATAAGCATTGCAATAGGATTTGTTCTGTAAATGTGTTTCCATCATATTTTATACAAATTTTCTTCTTATCGTATAAAAAGTCTATGCTACTCAAGTTTATCTTGCCGATTTTTGCAGTTACACTCTGCACACATTCACACTTCATGTTCAAGATTGAGCATAAATAACGTGTACATGTGTCTCTAAAACAGCGACAGGGAGCTATCAGAGTATAAATGATACAAATGTTAGCATTCGTTTTCTCTGACTTAACAGCAGATGCACTGACCCGTAGTCTATTGGTGTGTTTGTGATATTTCCATTGACTCCGTTCTCAGGGTGCAGGCACTGAGCAGTGGCAGCATGTGTCCTTGCAAGGCTCCCCCCTCGATGAGGGATATCCGGGCCTGCAGGTGCTCCTATGACATGGTACTCATGTTCTACAGCTCCATTTGCTCTAGGTGGCGATGTCTCCATTGGCAGGAAGGCATGAGGATGTGTTTGTGATCGCACTGGTATCGGGCACTCGGAGCTGCTTGAGAAGGGTCTGCAGGCAACAGAAAGAAAAAAAGCATTTAAAAGATATTTCATTTCTGTGAGGAAATATTGTATCAAGATGTTTATTGCTTCATAAACATCTAGTAAAAATAACATTTATTTAGAATATGCATATTTTCTATATCATTGTATAATGTTAAAATATTTGTTTTTATTTTGTGATAATAACAAAGCTTGAGATGGAATGGGGAGGGAAAAAACCCCACATAGTCCTCAGCAGGTGACCACGACATTTTATCCCTCAAACTACAACAAAATGCTTTTGAACCACATTAAATTTATTCTGAGTGCTGTAATGGGAAATGATCTTTGTGCCATATGATTTCTTTACTCTTCATTCTTTTCTTAATCACATCTTGTACTGCTCCTTGAAATGTTCCAATGCTCCTGTGCTCCCTGATATAAAGATATGAATATCTCCAAATCCCAAAACACCAGGCCAAGCGTCATAGCATAGAAGCCAACTCTGGCGTCCAACATCCAATAGATGGAGGATGGTCTTCATGAGACAAATAGAGGGTCTCTGAAACGGTCTGGCATGCTCACATTGAGAACGCTGTTCTCTGTGCTTGTGGTCTTCTCACTGTGAATCATCAAAAAAGAAGCTTCTTTATTTTACCCTGTTTTTCTGTGTTGTTTGCTTCTTGCACAGAATTCTCAAGAAGTCTCTATCTCTCTCAGCTAGGTGAAGGCTCATTTTCATGAATTCAATGAATTCATTCATTGCTTAAATTTTGAGAAACGCTCAAATTTATTAAGTAGGACGAATAACGAAAAAGTGGCACATTTTGCAGAAAACATACCATGAACAGCAAAATAAACTTTTTACAACTGTGCAATCAAATTGCAAATTGAAAAAAGTGTTTCTAAGATACTTTTAATCATAGATAGCTTTGTATTAGACAATACTCATCAATATACAGCGCAATAAATAGCAAAAATGAAGTTTTATTGTGGTTAAACTTGCAAGTCTAACTCCTTTTGTTTATGATGCAAAAAGAACTATTGCTCTATCTTATGTGGTTCCAGTCTTACAGGCATTTAAAATATGATAAGCAACTGGGATCGCTGGCACTCCCGTAGGTCTTAGAGGGTTAATAATTACTTCCTCTAGTGCGAGATGGAATATTTATTGAAGATTTGTGATAAGGATGCACCAAAGGGTGTATACGATCAGATGCATCAAGAGACAGAAAGATGGCAAACCTTCCATCAGGCGAGAGGGAGCCTTCAGAAGATGCTCCTCTGTGCCGTGGGCGAGAATGATGGTGATGATGACGGTTGTCTGATCTCAGTTCTTTATCCAAAGCCATCATGTTCCATTCCTGTCTGCGATTGTGAGCCTTACGAACTTTCTTTACTTCTCGAGGCAATGTGCCGTCAACACAGCGCTTCTGCTCCTAAATGAGAGAAAGTGAAAGATGGAGTATTCTACAAACCCTGTATTCTACAAAACCCTTCCATCCTGGGGATAGCTTCATCACACGGACCATTTCACTTTCAAAGGTTAGATGTGCAAGTGTGCTCTTGAGCTTTCCCATACCATCCACATGTTTATGGGCTTGTGAGCGCTCAAATGGAGCTGGATCTGTTTAGCATGAATGGCACCTGTCTACATGACCATGTCCAAGCACTGTTTGGAGCAAAAGATATGGTAGAAGTGCTCCAAACGAGACCATTTCAGCAATGGTTAAGACTCAAGTCAAGCTCAGTTTCCATAGCCACTCCTCAGTGCAGAACTGGAATTTTTTTACCGAATGGTGAAGAGCCATGAATAGTATTCCTAGCGTTGAGTTGCGTTCACTGTTTGCTTGATTGTAGTTTGCAGCACATGGAACTAGTCTCAGAAAGCCATTTATTTGCCCTAACCGTTACAGGAAGAATGGCGACTATATCTACAACTAGCCCAGCAACAAGAGCAGTTAGGCTTTAGGCACAGTGCGTACTGCTAAAGCATACAATATACATCAATGAAGTCCACAGTTATGGCACTTAAACTAAAGAAAGAATAATATTATGATGCTGAAGAAACATTGTAATCTTAGTGTTGGGTAAGCAGTTTGGTAACTGGAGTGAGCTAAGCTTTCCGATGCTTTGCGATGTCAGGGGTCCACAACTATTTTGAACCAAATTGTACAAGACAAACTGGAAAGAGGAACGATGGCCATGACCAACCAAACCACCTCCTCCATCATTTCAAGACATGTCAAATAAAGGCATTTAAACAACACATGGCAAAAACATTTTTTTTATTTCAACTCCTTAATCTTTGAATAATAATCAAAGAAAAGAAACTTGTTTATGTTTTGTGTAATGACATCTTTTTGCCATTGCTTTCATGTTATCATTTGAGATTATTTTTACTCACCCATAAAACTCGTAATTTGGCAGAGATCAGGCTGAAATAGTTTTATATAGCGCGTTTGTTGTCAACATCACTGTAAAATAAACAGAATCCTTCTGGCGCCATATATGCAGTGCTTATTTTGTCCACGAGGAGGTCCCAGCGCGGTCAAAGGGAGAGAAAATGTTCTGGAATTTTTTTCAACAATATCTCAATCAATGTTTGGAGCATGGTTCCTGTGAAGGTTTCAGAACTTTCAGGGTTGAAGGCTGAAAATTTGGTGCACTTTAAGTGTTTAAAAGAAAATCAGCCATGGAGCTTCTTTTTTGTGTATTTTCTGGTTAAAGTACCTAATTTTGGCTTATTCCATGGATAAAAAGGCTCCTGGATCTTCTAAATTTTTTATTTGAGGCATTTTTAGCCAAAGAAATGTTGAGTTTTTAGGAACAGTGCAACCTTTTCAGGTTTTTGAACAGAAGCAGGGCATATATATATAGTCTGTTGTTTGTGTGCCGTGTTTGGTCATAATGGAGCATTTTAGAGTGAGGTTATTAACCGTGTTCTGATCAAAACTTTTTTGGGTTTGGCACTTTGTAGACCCTAAGGTCCCTAAGCGACCCTGTCTCGGTTTGATGAACATACACAGATTTCTGCGAAGATGACAAAAAAAGAGTTGTAGCTTGTCCAAAACAAAGTTGTTGTTTGTTTATTATGAGCGTTTGGGTCTCGTGCTACTGAGCAGAGAAACCGAATCTGTGAATCTGCAGCAGCTTTACTGAACTCTGCTGTTCTGCTGCTGCCCGATGATCTGACGAATCTACAACTTTTGCCTATTGGGGTTGTGCACATATCAAGTGGCACCATTTGTGGCATCTGCAGAGAAAACGCTTTTTCAAATCACTCGTACATACAGCATCTCCTTGAGTAAAGTACAGTGGTACCCCGAGATGTGAATTTAATGCGTTCCAGGGTGACCTTTGGACCTATCTCGAAGCAAGTTTTACATGTAAAACGCCTAATCTGTGCAACGGCTCTCAGAAACAACAGTATAAGAAGATAAAAAAAGGAAAACCAGAGAAAAATCAAGTAACGTTTCTTCAATCCTTAAATCTACACATTGTTAATGTATTAAATGATAATAAAACCGAATAAAACAAGGAGAATATGTAAAATGAACACAAATGTGAAACTTTACCTTGAGTGAAGCGATGTGTTGTAGGAGGTGGAACAGATGACAGAAAACATTACGGCACCACGTATGAAAGTTATTCCACATATGAAAGAGATATTTTACGAATTACTACAAAAACACGGTTTCAAGCACAAGCGCAGACAGATGGAGAGATGACGCGTGACTGTGTTTCTTTAACTTGCGCTACAGAACAGCACTTTCCACGTTATAAAGGTTATTTCTTTTACGACACCTTGACTCAAACATTTGTTATAGCACATTATTAGTAATCTATAAATAATGTTTCACTGTGGTGTTGAAGTGTTTTGAAGCGTATCAGCACCCGGAAGCACAACATGACGTGACCCAGAAGCGCACTGTGACATCATGACGTCGGGCAGAAAATACAGCAGAACAGCTTGTGAATGTTTGTATCTCGAATAAAAAAATTTCCCGTGAGACGTTTCGTATCTCGAACATTTCGTAACTCGAAGCATTCGTGTCTTGGGGTACCACTGTACTTGTGTAACAGTCAAAACCAACTTACCAAACTAGCATCTGGTGAACTGCACACAACATTTCATTTAAGTTGACTCAAATGTATTTTAGAGTTAAAATGAGCTGCTTTTGCACAATTCTTTTTTCATGCATTGAACGTTTTTAGGACAATTTAATTGTGGGTTAAACTGAGAAATTTCTATCTTTTCTTTGTGATTTCTGACTTCTTCTTTGAAAAGAAACTTCTCAGGATGTGATGTATTTTTGTCATATTTGGCTCCTATGACGCATGAGTATTTTAATTATTCATGAGTCTTACCTTTATTATCCTAAGCGAAGACGCTGTGTATTAATTATCAATGACTCCTAACTCTTGACACACCCCGTCAAGTTCCAATACCACACAGTAGAGGTGCAAAGGTGCTGCGGTGATACATGGCTTTCCCTGTGATGAAGTCAGAGCTAAACTCTTGGTTATCTACCGACAACTGACACATTAAAACTTTGGTTTTGTAGCAAGCTTTTCTTTGAGAAAGCTACAAGAACTAGAGAATTGTGGACCTACGCATCACAAATCAATGTGCGTTTTGAAGCACTTTTCTTTGGTATTTGTTATCGAAAGCTAAGCCACACCCCAATGTACTCGCACATTTTTTTTAAATGATCTTACACAGATGGCACCCGAAACAGGCCCTTTAAAAACAATGTACCAGGTAAGAACAAGGTGACTTTTAAATATTCAAAAGAATATTTTACCCTATGTTTCCTCTTCTCTTTTCTCTTATGTTCCGTGTCCTGGAGCATTTTTTCCTTCCACAGGTCAAAGAAATAAGAAGGATCCGTGTAGAACTTGATTCCCTCCACATGATCGTCCCTAGGCAAGCAAAGGAAACACGTTTACAGCACACTCCCATGTCCCCGCATGTAACATTCTCTCACAAACGTAAAATATTAGCTGAGGAGGGTTCAGTTTTTCCCATAAAAATGTACTTTTTAAACTTTTAACAAAAAAACTTGCACTTTTTCTGGTTTCATCGATGATCTGGGCTCCGTTACTGCACTTAAACATGACTTAAATCAAACTCTAACAACATTTCTTCTAAAAAAAAAACACACAGAAGAATGCCTCCTTCACCTGTACTGAGACAGTATGTTGAGCGGTGGAGGCTCATCGCTGCTGTTGTACATGTCTGTGATGGGCTTCGGGACGCTGCTCTTGCTCACCACCTGCTGGTCCTGAGCTGTAGAGCTCTTGAAGGCTTTGCGCATATTGATGTCCTGCAAGGAAACTGCGGTGAAAAGAAAAAGAATGATTTTGACAGATATTGACGCCAGATTTCTCAGAACTTTAGATTAAACTAGTTACAAGCTGATTTAAAATGTATTTTTTTGTATTAAGAGGTAAAACATTTATCTTTATCACTCGCTTAGATTCATTTAAAAAAAGCTTGATGAAGAACTCACTATATCTTTTACAGTATTTTTAACACTGTAACACATACCAAATGTAACAGGGTGAACATTAAATTAATTAATAATTGTAAAATATAAATAAAATGTATGTATAACTCTCCAACTCTATCAGAGATGTTATATGACTTGGACTTGAGTCGGATTCGAGTCAGTAAATTGATGACTTGAGACTCGACCTGACAATATCCCAAAAGACTCAACTCTGATTTGAAGCCCAATGACTCGTAACTTGATTCGGAAAGACAATAATTAAAGTGTGCTCTAATGAAATCATATTCACTCTGTGCGCTCTGTGGGTATGTGTCAGGGCATATTGCTTCTGTGTCGATCGGTCAAAAGAGAGAATAAAAATGGCATTGAAAATAAATGGGAAAAGGAACAAACCAATTTGACTTACCTCAGCTTTAAAAAAAAGCATAGCCATAGGGTTGGTTTATTTTACACTTAGTGACATGCAGAGCATAATATTACTCCTCCCTAGCAACATTTTTTTTTACCCTAGTGACTAGGGCTGTGCAATTAATCACAATCCCCCAAAAATTGTTATAATAATATTGTGATAAACCCCATAAGGCTGCAATTTTATCTGTTAATATATTTCGATTATTATTGTTTAGAATACGTTCTTGTGCGCTTGCTTTTAATATGTTAACCAATCAGAGCTGAGGCACCGTTCATGTCACCGTTAAAACAGAAATGGTGGACATTTTTCTTGCAAAAAACGTTTACGAGAGCAATCTGTTTTTTGGTTTTGATTTACGTTAGTTTTTATTTATTGTTATGACTGGAATTCAGATTAGTTGATCTTTATTTTTTCATGTTGTCTTTTTTAAAAACAATTTATTACAGATTTGTTTTTCAAGCAGTTAGTTTCACTGTGTACAGTATTCTATTAACTAGAGTTGAGGTTAGTTGATCGTAATTAATTTTTTTAAAGACAATTTTACAGTTTTATTATTTTACTGTAAAATGTTTTGCTATGCACTTCTTGTGCACTGAATACATTTAGAATGTGTGTATGTAGCTTGTATGAAAAAGCAAAAACAGTTGGCAAAATAAAATCGCAATCACATCATTCGTGAAAAAAAAAAAAAAATCGCCATATGATTATTTGGTCCATATTGTACAGCCTTACTAGAACCAAAATGATCAAATCTAAATTTAAGCGTTAGAGAATGCCACACATAGGACTTGATATGTATCACTCATAGTGACAAAGGAACCTTTTAATGGCATCATTGATTTTTCCCCATAGCAACCCATTAAAACAAATCTATAGCTCAGCTCTGAAAATTAGTTGAAAAATGGGATACAGTGTAAATCCCTTTTAGTCACAAGGGGCACTTTTTAAAAATAGTTTTAAACTGCAACATCAAAGTTTCTTTCTTACATAGAACATCTAGATTAGTGATGTCACTTTACGCCTCACACTATTATCCCCCATTCAGTTCGCACAATACATTGTACGTCTTGGCTGCAGCTGCTCAGCCATGGAATCCCATAAATCTCTCTACACACTGTTCTTGAAATCATTTGATTGAAGGCCACGGAACAGTTGAATGCATGCAACATGGTAAAATCCTTCTCCCCAAGGTTACCTCTGGATAATGCAACTACTTTACCTGACCCAACCCTTTTTACAGAGTCGTTCACTCCACTTTGTTGTAGTTTTCCAGTTCCACTGAAAGCTGACTAAAATTTTTAGTTGAGCTTCTGGGAGCACCCATTTGTTCTCTGACACAGCTTCATGCTAAAGTTCTTGACTTTAAATAGTAATCAAGCAACTGTTGATCCAAATAATTTCACAAGTGACTGAAGATAAAAGAATGAAAGACTTCAGAACTTGGACACACCTTCTTCCACACTAGAGTCCAGCTGAGTCACTTTGATGGCCAGGCGATCGATTCGATCTTGGAGAGAGTTTGCACGCAGGTAGAAAGTATTGGCTTCATTAAAGAGCTCTCCGAACACATCCTCTGCATGTTTACCTGTCAGAGACACAGGGTGAAAGATTTTTCTGAAGTTCATTTCACCTGGTAGTATGCAAATGAATCATGCATCATGGGGAAGTGGTGTGCCCTCATTTGCAGTCAAGTCTAAAACACTATTTCAATAAAAATAGCACTGAAACAAAACAAAGGTTACACCCAAGAAGATGGAAATCTGCATCCTTCTTTAAAAGAAAGGTATTTTGAGAGTAATGGTGATAATTTAAAATCCGGCTGTTGTAGAAGTTTGTTGCAGTGACAGAGAAAGCCTGATCCCCACTTTGTTTGAGTGATTCCTCAGGAACCATTACCAACCAGTAATGGGAAGAGCAATTGTAATGGATTCCAAGTGAATAGTCATGGGATTCTCAGAGAAAAACCTTACAGTCTCTACAGCATGCAGTCAACGCTGTTCAAAACACCCATAACACAACATCAGATGTGGCATAACAAAAATTCGAGAACGCCAGAATGCCTCTGTAGCCCAGGCCAGGCGCTTCTGCTGCGTTTTCTGGTTCAAAAGTGGATTGACCTGGGGAATGTGGCACCAGTAGCCCATTTCCTGCACACGCCTGTACACGGTGGCTCTGGATGTTTCTACTCTAGACTCAGTCCACTGCTTCTGCAGATCCCTCAATGTTTGGATTGGGCGGGAATCCAGTTACTTAGCTGACCTGGTGGCGACACTCTAGACCCGGTCAGTGGGCACCTCCTGGGTTCCCTCAGCTCCCGGTGGCTTCCTTGGTGTCCATCCGCAGCTCTCAGTGGGAGGAAATAGTCCGCTTTCTACGCTGGAGAAGCGGACTATTTCCTTCCATGCTACTCCTCGTTCATCTCAGCTGCAGCGCATTTAAATATGCAGGCAGATGAGTCGCACCTGGCAATGCTGATCGGTTTTGCTACTTCATCACAATACATTTTTATATATATTTAAAATATGACTGGTGCACAAATATACTGTCATTTGCATTCACTGAAAACCACAACAATTGCTACATTTAATATTCTATTGTTATTTGCACCATTTAACTTAAGCTAGTCTGCAGTAGCGCCATTCTAATTAATGGCTATTGTCGTCCATAATACCCAGCATGTTTCTTTGAAACATGTGTGGTGAATACGAATGTGCTCACTGATGTGACCTGTGACTTGAACCCCCCAAGTGAGGTTTTGGGGAGGAGGGATGGGCAGCTCAGTCAATCATCAATAGTTGAATGACCCGGATGGTTTCTATGGAAATGTAGTTATTGTCCTGACGCAATAAAACATTTGAGTGTGCGATAATTAAGTTCACAAATGTTTAAAGTGTCTGAACCAAAACAATAGCAGCGATGGGAGAGAGCTGGGTCTTACTGAGGCTGCTGAGCTGGCGAATGATGGTGGAGAGCGTGTTGTTGTTCACACACTCCAGTTCATTGCTGATGCTCTCAGGTAAAGCTCCTCTGCTCAGGTGCTTCGGCTCAATGGTCCTCTTCACCAGTGGCATGACTCGTCACATACACGGCTTCACGTCCTGCAAGCACAAAGAAAATAGGCTGACTCCTGAACAGTTACAGTTCCAGAAATACTTCAACTCATAAATCAGAAACTATAAACGCAATCACCTATTTTGATGAAGTGACTATATATTCATCCCCATTGTTATTTTAATGTTTGCTTACTAAGTAGTCATCCCCAAATGGCGACCCAAGGGGTTCTGACTGGCCCCTCACATGGACTTTACATAGACTGCCGAACTTGGCATGTTATGTTTACAGACGGCGATTTAACGTCAAGTAAAAATCTGGTCCAGTCCACGCAGAATCCACCTTGCTGGTCACAGTCTGCAAGTCTTTTTTTCTGTTTTAAGTTGTGAAAGAGCACAACTGACCATATATGCAGTGCTTTATTTGTGCCAGAGAACCTTGCAAGTCGGGACCTGGACCTGTTTGATTGGCTCTGGGACCTTCCATGTCAGTCACAATCTGTAAAAAAACTGCGTAATATCTAATTTTATCAGTGTTTTGTGATTGTTTTATTTCTATTTGGACCCCAAACAGGCAAAAAAAAAAAAATTTAAATGAAAGCTTTTTTGAAAACATCATATAGAATAGGAACAGAATGCAGCACGAAGTACAATGCTTTTCACTTTGTGACCTGTCTTGAAAACTAAAAGTCCAGCTTCATTTTTTTTACAAATATTTTTTCATTACAATAATTCCACTTTAAAAAAAAATTTTTTCTACAAAAAATGTTGCGACAAAATAAAAATTCATAAATCCCCCCAAAATGCAAAGACAAGTTCAAAACAATGTGAAAATTGTTTACAAAAAAGGCAAATTTTTCTTAAACCTTATACACCTCAAAGCACTTTTTGTGCCTTTGTGCTTATCTTGTGACAACCGTGAAAAACACAAGCCATATCACAGGTCTTGTACTTTCATTATGCGTCATAACTCATAACACCATTACCAACCAGTAATGGGAAGAGCAATTGTAATGGATTCCAAGTGAATAGTCATGGGATTCTCAGAGAAAAACCTTACAGTCTCTACAGCATGCAGTCAACGCTGTTCAAAACACCCACAACACAACATCAGATGTGGCATAACAAAAATTAGAGAACGCCAGAATGCCTCTGTAGCCCAGGTCAGGCGCTTCTGCTGCGTTTTCTGGTTCAAAAGTGGATTGACCTGGAGAATGTGGCACCTGTAGCCCATTTCTCAAGTCGGGACATACTTACATACTTTCATACAAGTCGGGACATACAAGTCGGGACATACTTACATTACATACTTTCATTATGCGTCATAACTCATGTTTGTTTAATGTAAAAAAAAAAAAACTTTTATAATAACCTAGACATTATAATTGAAATCACAATTAAACAATAGCTGGGTTGCATCAGCTGCTGGATTGGCACATGCACCAGTGTGTAGAGACTTCTGAGGGTTAATCCACCTCTCTGCTGTCATACACAATTAACATTCAGAAATACTTTGTATAATACAAAATTGAAATACCTCTATGTGTTAAAATAACTCTGTCCATCTAGAAACAAGAAAGGTAAGTCCATGACAGCAGTAGATTATGCAGGGGGTCGGTCGATGGATTAAGATATTAGATCAACACACACACGCATGCACGTGCATCTGGGATTATAGCCGCTCTTAGCCACATTAACTCCCATGACAAATATAAAAAAATATTCAAATATTCATTCATCGTTGGGCATCGTATCCTTTTTTCCTTCCTTCCTTCCCTCACTTCAGGAAAGTTCTCCTCCACACTCAATTTATGCTTTGATAAACAACAGACCTTCTTTCTGCATTCCCTGCCTTTAAGATAAAGAAGATTCACACAGTTGTGGAGTTTATCAGAGTTTGCATGCAGAATACTGGAACCTATCCTATCATACATGCAAGTGTCTAAACCAGACTCCTGTCTGCTAGATCCTGAGCTCACACCTTCTCACCCACATCATCATCACACACATCTTTCAAGACACATTGAAAAAAGCTTCACAGAACACATCCCTGGTAGAAAGCTCCAGACCTGCTAAACCTTATTCTTTCGTTGCATGAAAATCAATCTGCAAGAAAGAAAGGATTGAGATTTTCAAACAACTACTCGATTAAATACATTTATTCATAGCTAACAGTAAAGGCTCCTAAAATCTTCAGTTTGTTTTAAATAAACAAGGACTCAACAAATTATTAGATGTTTCAGTTACATTAATGTTTACAGTAAAAGAATTTTCGCAATTGCTGTACTAACTTATGATTAGCATCCCATAATCTATAACTGTGCTATAGATTAATTATAGATTAGAACGAATGGGTGAAATAACAAATGGGAACAGCTATTCACAAGGATCTGGGAAACTTCTGTGAGCTTCCTCCAGACCTTCAAAGGAAAATAGCCGTCTGAAAACTAAATCCGACGAGAAACCACTGGCTGTTTTTACATGTTATTGTTTCAGTTGATACTTTTTAGCTTCACAAAAATTACATCTATTACATTAGTCACGGACCTCTCCATAGCAACAAGACTATGTACCATAGCAACCAATTTGGCAAATCCCTATCTCAGCTTATGAAAATCATAGAGACATGGGGGTTGGTTTATTTTACTCGCCGTGATATTAGTATTATCTCGTGTCTTTTTCTTCTGAGTCAGATTTCTGACACTATCTCTTCCTAGCTCGTTTAAGCTATAACCACCAAACTTTTGCACAGACCTGCCAAGGTTTTCTGATTTAGGTTGCTATATTTTTTTAGACATGTACAACTCTGGGAAATCGCTGCCAAAGTTTACAATGACTCCAGAATTAATAGATTCCAGAACCTCAGATTATTGTGTTATATGGATATGTACCAAGCAGACACGTCTTGAAAAAGTCTCTGTACTTGCTCCGGTTCTGCCGAAAACTGGGTCCGACATAGGATCGTGTACATAGGCTTGTACAATATTCTCCGTTGCCATTTTGCAAAAATATAATTTTAATGTTTTTACAATGAAGATGTAGCGGTGCCCGGAAAATGAAAACAAACTGTGGCAGTGCGGATGGAATATGACGCACTGAAGAGGGTGTGACAGAAAGAAGGAGGGGGCTCTTAAAGAGACAGGTGTTACGCGCAGCCAAGATGCCAAGTCAAATTTCCATGAGGTTGTTTATGACACATACAGCGATTACAATCCAACTGTAGGTAAAATTGTTACTTGAGTGTGCTATAAAACGACACGATATGCCCTAAAAACATATAATTACCCCCTTTAAAAAATAGAAGAGTCTCACAAAGATACTCTACTTTACATCTTTAATTGTCTTCCTCATCTTGCAAGGAGCAGACAGGCCCACAAGGCAGTCTCTCGGAAATTACTTCACACAACAAAGTAATACCATAACATTGTGTGCAAAGCATCGGTCAATTTACTTACACATGTCATGGGCCTATGAAAAAGAGTGAACACCGGACATTTTCGTGAAGTTTTTTAAACCCGCCCGGACGTCCCGGACTGGACGTGAAAATTCGACATGTCTGGGCAAAAGAGGATGATTGGTCACACTATTATATAGCAGAGTTTCCCTTAACACTACATAGGATGGGCGTCCTACACCCCTGAGACTGCACTGTGGTCTTTCAGTTAGAAGGCTGCCAGTTCGAGACCTTCCTGGGAGGAGTTTGCATGTTCTCACCGTGCTTGCATGGGTTTCACAGAAGCAATCCCAACAATACAAAAAAACGTGTGGTTAGTTTAATTCAATAATCTAAATTCCCCTTTAGTATGCATGTGTGTTACCCTGTGATGGACTGGCAACCTGTCCAGGGTGCACCCCTGATTCTTGCAGGATGTGCGCTGGAGACCCAGTGATCCCAAAAGGGAACAAGCGGGCAAAACGATGAATGAATGAATAAAAATAAATTACTGACTCATTGACTTTGGGAATAATTGTTAGTAGAAAACTGTTAAAAATAATTAACTGACCAATCGATTATGGGATTATGGTAAAGGTTATTTGCAGCTCAACCTCCCAGATTGGTGACTGAGTAGTTGGCGTTTCCAAAGTGGAGATAAAGGTCCTCGATTAATGATCCAGGATGCAGCAGCTGTGGAAGATTAACCTGAAGCCCTATATACGCACAAGGAAAGAGTATTGGAGGTGAGCTTACACTCCTGATGCAGGTCAGATCTCAGACTTTTCTTAGTTCTCTGATAACAATGGCTGCAATCAAAACTTTAACGGGTGCCTTCCCAAATCAATAGAAGACAAAAATCACAGTTGTTTTTTCTACTAGTGCACTTTCTGTTTAATCTCTGTTCATTATTGGTCACAGAAGGTCAGTCACTCTGCTACTTAAGTGGCAACTAGCTACAGACATATTTTAAATACAAACGTATCATTTGTGTGAACTTTTCTGTGAATTCCTAGAATGCCTACACGAAAACAAGAACTGCAAACTCACAAATGAGAACTAGACTGGATAAAAGAGTCATGTACTTGGTCATGTACATACTCAGTGGCAGTACTATGTGGAATTGTGCTCTGAGCAAGACTTACTCCTGGTGCCCCCCCATGGATCTTTAGCATTTTTTATAAGTACTTTACCAAGTACCTGTTAAAAACTCTCAGATCCAGGATTCTGGTAAACCCTGGTCAAACTTGAACCTGTCTAAATGGACTCAGTTCAGTTCGACAGCAGTGAAGTATGGAGTGCCACAAGGATCAGGTTTAGGCCCGGTATAATTCTCTATCTATATGCTGCTTCTCTGCATTTACAAAAAGGGCGTGGTCAGTTGTGAAACACTGAGCAAGACTTACTCCTGGCGTCCCCCAAGGATCTTTAGCATTTTTTTATAAGTACTTGACCAAGTACCTGTTAAAAGCTGATTTGGATGTTTTCACCACATTCTTTGAGAATTAACAGTTAAACCTAGTGAAATGTTTTCTTGCCTCTTGCGGTGCTTTCTAACCAGATGCCTGGCGAACGATTGTTCCACAAGTCTCCAATAAGGTAAAATTGGAAAATTTGCAAACAGCTGAATGTTTCTTCTTCACAAAATATGCTGACAATTGGGTTTATTTGAAGAGAGGAGTAGAAAAAATAGCCAATATTATTGTTTTATTTGATGAGAGCGCTTGTGGCTTGCTTTTTGGATTGGATTAAGGATTAAAAACACCAGGACACCTGTGCAGCCGAGACCAGAGACAGCCGAGGCCGAGACAATACAGAGATCACAGAGAGCCAAGACCAGAGACAGCCGAGACAGAGACAATACCGAGATCACAGAGAGCCAAGACCGAGACGACAACAAGACCACAGAGAGTCGAGACCATTACAAGACCAAGACCATAGAAAATTGGTATCGAGACCAAGACCAGTGTCGTGCACTACAACACTAATGTACGTTGCAATGTAAATTTCCGTTTTAAAACTGGAAGTGCCACAATAAACCCCAAAATGGGAAGATAGGCGCTTTACACACCGACGTCAAAACACTTCCACTTTTTCGTGTAAACACACTTCCATTTAGCGCTGCGGCTGTTGGGTGAGAGTGGGAACATAAACAAAACGGCATGTCTTTTAAATAATAATCCTTACCTATTTGTTTGTTCTTTTATTTGTATAGTTTTGTATAGAGATTGAATTCATCTATGCAAGTCAGCATTCTTTATAACATTGCAGACCGGCATGTTAACTTTTAAAATTATATAAAGTTATCGCTCCCTTCTTCCAGCAGTTATTTTCTTTCTAACTATCCACATTTAAGCCGCATATTAGTAACTGTTTATATGCTGGTGTAATAAAGTATTGTTTTTCTCCTTTCTTCAGTTTACCATAATGGCGCAGCCATCTTAGGGTACAACTGCAGTGTTACTTGTTCCAAAAACAACCATATCATTAACTTTTAATATGTTTATCTAACAAAACATCCCATCCCATAGCTAGCATTCCATATACAAAAACATGATTGTTGTTTATTTTGTATTTGTAATGTTTGAAATGTTGTATTTCAAAGAGAAACCAACATTAGCATTACGCTAACTATTATGCTAACAATAAAATAACTTGCTTTCATAATTAAACAGGTAATTTTAGTGAGGGACAATTCATTAACAAACTTTTTATTTTAATGTGCAAGAGACTTCGTGAACTCAATCATACTGGAATAGGTAATAAAGATACACAGCTTTTGCTAGCGGAAGTGGTGTGATGTCATGTGAAAATTAATATCCGAAAAGGCTGATTTTGCCCTTTAAAAATGGTATTGTGGACTCAAAAACCAGACAAAGCAGGAATAATTTTTTGCACTGTGCAAACAAATTCCCTATTTTCCAGTGGGTACATCTAATTTTTTTCAGAGGGAAGTAATTGGTCAGACTCTCTGTGTTGTGGAAAGGTCCATTAACTCAAAGGGAAATCAATCCCGTCAATAATAAACACTGCTCCACTTCACCCGTAAAAGCTCTGAACACATATACTCAACACTGACAATCCTATGACTGTAAAACCTGCCGCATCTTTACATATCGACTTATTTACATTATCTGTGAGAAATATTTCAGTTATACTATAGTACAGATACTTCATTGTGAGGAAACTAGAATAATTAGGACTGAGCAATTTGACAAAATCTCAAATTTGTACAATAACAACCTCATATCCAACAACCCCAATCTCTTTACAGAGCATTTTCACGAAATGTAATCAGTTAATAGTTTAACTTTTGGTGGAGGTGGAGAAGAGGTTAACTGCCTGGCCAAAAAAAAGTTCCGATAGTAACACATTCCGATAGTTGGTTGGAGGATCTTTAGCTTTAATTACGGCACACATTTGCCGCAGCAAAATTTAAAATTTTATTGTTATATTTTATATATAAAGCTTGTGGAATGTCACAAGACTTCGTGAACTCCAATGTTGCATTGATTTTTCACCAGGATCTTGCATTGATGATGGTAGAATTGGACCGTAGCGCAAATCTTTCTCCAGCACACCCCAAAGATTCCCAATAGGGTTAAGTTTTGAACTCTGTGGTGGTTAATCCCTGTGCGTAAATGATGGCTCATGCTCCCTGAACAACAATTTCAGCACCATGAACATTGTCATTGTCACCTTGGAATAACGTGAGCAACTACAGCCTCCACATGATTGTACAGTATGCAGTAGGCATGGAGGGTACACCTCTTCCTCTACAACTCTTCTTACCCTGATGCACTCATCACTATGGAACTGGTTAAATCTGGACTCATGAGACCACACAGCTTTCTTCCATTGCTCCAGAATCCAATATTTATACTCTCTTTTTTCTAGTGAACATCACTGATCTGTGCTTTTCTTATAGCTACACAGCTGTTCAGTCCCAATCCCTTTAGTACTGGATTGCACAAAAAATCATTAACTGTTTACGTTTTATTTATTATCTGAATCTGAGCAATCTTTTATTTCAAAATCTTATATTTTGAAAAATGACCTGATTCTCTTGGTTAGATCTCCAAACGGTACCCACAAGAACCAAATGAGTGAAGGCCTCTACACACCAATCTTTCGGTCTGAAGTTTCATGCAAGAACAGGCGTCAATCCAAATCATAGGCACAAAACAGGGCTCACACATATGATAAAAGGAACTTTTCTCCACATTTTTGTCAAACAGCTCCGTGTGATCAGCCAGCAACAGTAAAAACCGCTCGACATCCAAGATTTGATTTCTTCTCTGCCGTCGTCTTTTTCTTCCCCGTTTCCCCGTGTAGCGCAGAGTGCATCTGTTGTACCACAAAGGCCATCTTCAGGCAAAGAGCGTCATTGCATAAACATTTCTTCTACCCAGAAGAAGTGCACCCTGCTGAGAAACCATCTGAAGATTCATGTGAATCTAAATTTGGGCCGGTGTTTAAAGGCCTTAAAAAACAGATCTCTTGGAAAGTTTTGGAGAGTAAAAGAAAGTTTTTAACAGACAACATCAGAAGTTGTACTTGAAATATAGACTTTGTAATGAGGCACATCCTCAGGACTTACTACTCAGTGAAATTTAACTGCCCTCACTAACTTTGGACATGTAATGCACAAAAACAGTAATAAAAGGTTTTAATATATATCCAAATAAAACATGTAAATTTATCATGTGTGTAAACAATTAATAATTTAAGCATTAATCTGGTTCACGGTGTGGTAAAGGTTGGGGAACACTGGTTTTAGGCTGACCATGTTTGTTAACACTGGAATCAGTAGCGTATTGACAATAATTGATCAAACAATCAAAATGACTTAAATAATGGCTGTTGGTAATGAACTAATTTTTATTTATGTAATCAAACATTTTAATCACTAATGTAGAATAAAAAACTGTTCACATGACTACATGGAAGAGCATTATTATGTGATGTGCAGGATCTAAAATACAAACAGATCTAACAAAATCAATAAATACAACCTGTAGTTGACTTAAAGATCTATGTCTCTGATATAACAGTATTGAGAACTTAATGTTTAAGAAAAACAATTTTAGCACAAATAAATCACGTCAAAGCTATGAGTTTTCACATTCATGAATTTAGTTGGTGTAATTATTGCAAATCCAAGGGAAAAATCGTATTCACTTACGTATAATACAATTAGTTTATGAATCTGACAGTAGATATGATTGTTTTTGGACAAGTAACGTGGTAGAGCATGCAATTTTAAAACTCAACATGAAACATCCTCCTCAGAATGTTAATTTCGAACATTTAATAAAATATGTAAATGTAATATTTAAAGGAGTGGCGCAGCAGCTTCTGAGCGGAACTGCAGAAGAGTTCATGATTATGAATAATTGTACCAACATTTTAAATCCTAAATAAACTACAAAAAGCACAATACTATTCTAAAAGAGCACATCATCAAGATTATTTGAGCGTTAAAAGCTTACCCGAAGTCAGAGGATTTCACGTAGAAGAAACGATTCGCCTGGTCTCACTGCCATCTAGCCATTGAATTAGGGCGGGGTTAAATTTTGACTGACAGCTCCCAGAACCAATAAGTTTGCATAATCAGATAAAAACCTCTTAAGATTACTAATGTAAGAGCCAATGAGATTTAAGGATTAGAGCAGAGAAGTCAATGTAGAGGGGGAGGAATGCCGGTCTGGGACAGTTTCAGGAAAGACTGACAGGGACAGAAATGAACTTAAATGATTATAATATAGTGATATTTGCCCTCAGGAGATAATTTGCAGGAACATTTTGTCATTTCCACAGGGCAGTTTTTAATCGTAATCATTTTAATTGTCCACTTCTTCTAATTCAGGTTCCATTTACTCTTGAGTTCAGTTTTTATTTGATGCACCAGGCCTGTGATAATTTATCATTCATTATATTTCTGCATTCTAACAATGTGCAGTCTTATTATAATTTATGATAACGAGGAAAAGAAGATATAACAATTATTTAATTTATTTGATTTGAGTTTTACATTCAGATCAGTGTTTTCATGTATTTTTCAGAATTTTCTTTAAAAACTAACTGTGAAACACATGTTTATGCTGAATACATGTTTTAAGTCTATTATTCTCAGTAAAATGTCATTTTATTCTCAAAAATGCTTTTACATATTAAAGAGACTGCTTAACAATAACTACCTGGTTAGTGAATTAATAAATAGTAAAAAGCAAAAACTACAGAAAAGACATTGTCTAAAAATGTAAAACAATACAGCACATTTAAGGTAATAATTTGACATCATTTCTAGCAAGCATTTTGGGTCATATACAACATTGCCCTGTAATATTGGGACTTATTTTCAGTGATCATTCATTCATTCATTTTCCAACCTGCTTATTCCCTTTTTGGGGTCACGGGGTCTGCCGGATCTCCAGCACACATTGGGCGAGAGAAAGGGGTACACCCTGGACAGGTCGCCAATCCATCGCAGGGCAACATTCATCCACATATTCACACTTAAGTGGAATTTAGATTATTCAACCAACCTGCCGAATGTTTTTGGGATTGTGGGGAAAGGTCACCGGCAAGCCCGGGTGTTTACGCAGGGGAGCACATTGCTGCAGGTGACATCATCAGACCCCAGAACTGGAATCGATGATATGGAACGAGCTCTGGGTTGATTGGAGGACGTGCTCAGGAGAGTGGAGCCGATAACTCCCCGACTCTCCAGATCTCAGAATCATCCCCAAAGATGGCACCTTTCCAGCTATTGGGGCCTCTCCAGCAATCAGGACCTCTCGCTTCCCCTGAAGTCTCTGCCCCCCTGAAGCTCAAGACACTCCAATGTTAGATGTCTCCCCAAAGTGCATCTCCTTTTCAGGACTTGGTGGCATTCCAAGACTCCACACCTCTCTGGGGATCGGCACCGCTCCAAGCATCGGCAGCTCTTTCAAGGTTTGCCGCCTCTTCAAGTATTGTTGTTTGATCCAGTGCCGCTCGTTCCAGGTCCAGAACTAGTTCCTCACTAGAAGTCGGCACCTGCCCCAAAAGTTCCCTTTGAAGTCAATGCCTCCACAAGACCCCTCAAACTTCAGCACCTCTCCAAGGCATTGGCTCTATTCCAAAGGCTGGTACCTCTCCTCCAACCAGGTGCTTCTCCTCCAGTCAGCACCTTTCTAGGGATTACCTCTATCACCAGAAAGCTGCCCTGACAGAGTCTCCTCTGCGTTTCCCACTTTGCTTCACCTGCTATTGATTATGTCTTGTTGTATTCACCTGTCACTACATGACCATCTGCAAGAGGAGGTTTCTCATAAGATTCAATGATCCTGTGGAGGGAATCAGGCTCAGGTGGAGGAACCTATCCAGAAATTCAGAGAGGATCTTGCCTGACAATCTGACATTAAGGCAGATGGAAATATTCACCAAGAAAACAATTGGTTAGTAACCCACTTGACTTAAGCTTTCAGGCTTTCTTACTGTGCATAGTTTTAGATCATATATTTAGATCCTATACGCTAAAGCTCCTCACTCTGATCTACATCACTTCGTAGATATATAGTCCTGCAACAATATGCTATCAAACAATTAAAATAAACTTTCTGTCTGAAAAAGAGAAATCAGGCTGAGAGATGAATACAGGATTCATCCTAAATAAACCAAAAAACAAGCAGGGAAAATGTAATGAAATGACAAGAGGATATGAAAGGACGAGGCCAGGAAATCGGCTGATGGGGTGTTTCAGTGTGGGTCAGTGTGTTATTGGCCTTCAGCGAGAAGTGGAGTGTAAAACACTCACTCCATCT
Organism: Danionella cerebrum; assembly: GCA_007224835.1. Classification (NCBI taxonomy): domain Eukaryota; kingdom Metazoa; phylum Chordata; class Actinopteri; order Cypriniformes; family Danionidae; genus Danionella; species Danionella cerebrum. Next base: position 46,290 of record SRMA01026024.1, on the reverse strand, counting down.
CTGAAACTCAGATCAATATATCAATGTCACTGGAAATCTAGGGCAGAGCTAAATCATTCATATTCAGATAAATTTAACGTTTCTGATGCGTCCTGAATTTTTTTTTCTCATTCAAACACAAAACTCGGTGAATGCAAATCATTAGAGTAAGATGCATTTAGCTCCGGAATTAATTTTTGCCAGAGTTTTCTGTATAATCAAGTGCCTTATGCCGTGTACGTGTCACGATCATGTTCCCCTCTGTGCCATGTGTTGTCTACTGTTTTTGAACCAACCTGTCTACTACCTTGTTTACCCTGATCTCCAGTTGTATACATTCACTGGCCACTTTATTAGGTACACCTGTCTAGCTACTAGTTATTGCAAAATTTCTAATCAGCCAATCACATGGTAGCAACTCAATGCATTTAATCATGCCCTTCTGCAGTTCAAACTGGGCAAGAAATGTAGTATTTCAGAAATGGTTCATCTACTGGGATTTTCATGCGCAACCATCTCTAGGGTATACAGAGAATGTCCTGAAAAACAGAAAATATCCAGCGAGCGCCAGTTCTGTGGGTGCAAATGCCTTCTGGACAATGGCCAGACTGATTCGAGCTGATAGAAAGGCAACAAATGAGGTCTGCAGAAGAGCATCTCTGGATGAACAACATGGCGAACCATGAAGTGGATGGGCTAGAGCAGCAGAAGACCACACCGGATGCCACTGCTGTCAGCGAACAACAGGAAACAGAGGCTACAGTTCACAGAGACTTATCAAAAATGGTCAAAATGAAGATTGGTCTGACGAGTCTCGATTTCTGTGGTCAGAATTTGGTTGTATCAACCGTTCAAAGATGGTGGTGTAATGGTTTGAGGGATATTTTCTTGCCACATTTTCTTGTTATGTCTGGCGGCGTTTTCATTTGTACCTTTGAGTTGTTTAAATGTAATTGTTGTAGTCAATTTTTCGTCTTGACTCTCGCTCTTTTGGGATGTGGTGGAATGGGAGATTTGTATCATGGACGTGCAGCCGACAATTCTGCAGAAACTGCTTATTACGCTGAAAATAATACAACATAGCAACGGCTTTAGTCTGATTTAGTAAAATGCAGAGAGTTTTCAAAAAAGGAAACATACTGACTTAAAACAACCAATTGTCCGGAGTTGTTAGACGCAAGATAAAGAATTTCGGGAGCAATGTAAATTGACAGAGATTGGGGCGTTTTAACTCAGATATTATAACGTTATTTAAAAAACATGTAAATTCAGGAGAGGTTTCTGAATTAGCTGATTGGAGAGAATGTGGTAGAAACCCACTCTTTCTTGATGTCGAGGCCTGAAGGAATGCATTATGTTGTGATGTTAAAAATTGTGGGTGTGTTAATATTTACATGAGTCTTTAGTTGTACAGCGCCCCTGACAGTTTGTGGATTTGTACATGTTTAAATGTGTTTATTAAGAACAGTGTTATTAAAGTACCACACCTAAGAGTATTTGATCCCATCTAACCCTAATGCCGTCTAATAGAATATACTGATCTATGGCAAGCCAGTTGCACTCATACATTAATAAAACTAGATATGACTGGAACAATCTAAATAGGGTACATGTTTTTATTATCCTAAGGGCAAGAGATCAAGCAGATTTCGGTTCCAGTCCTTGAAAACTGGACACAGTTGCAGACGTACAGCAAGTTTTTCTGCTGTTGTAGTTTCACTGTTGCCAGAGGATTTAAATCCATTTTTTTAAGATGATGAGACAAGACCTGACTCCAAACATCTGAAAATAGTTTTAATGACAACATGAAGCAACTTTACAGTTTTTGAAAGCAGCATTCAAGATTAAAAGCAAGAGGAATGTTCTAAGATATATTAACATTATTACACAGAGTGACTCGTCACTGGTCCCACAGGCTTACAATTCATCTTACAGTATTTCTTTATTAAGCATGTGAAATCAAGCATTTGTTAATATCCAGCCTATTAAAGATCTGAGATAACAAAGATAAATTAAAAATAGAATCCACTGAAACAGACAATGTTTTCATTTCACAGATTCCGTTTCAAACTTGAATTTGATTGTTTTGCTACAGTATGAAAGTTTAAAATAGGAAAAGGTTTGTTTAACTTTATCTTGATTTGAGATTCAGCGCTGAAAGAGTATCCAAATAAAATAACAATAACAAAAAAAAGAAAATCACTAGTTCAGGACAAGAGCTCACAAATTTATCACACCAGCTGTTTTGAAGTAGGAATGACGCAACCCAGCTAGGTTTCAAAACGGTTAATTGTTTTGATATTTTTGGTTTTAAATGAACATTACAAGTTATGACGCATCATTTGCAAGGTATTCAAATTAATTCTAATGAAAATGTTCAATCGTCTTTCATTTTCATTTTACAGATCCCAAATCTGTGCCATCTAGTGGTGCAAAGAAGGGATAAACCTTGGAAGTACTAAACCTGTGATATGGCTTGTGATTTTTACATTTTTGGCCCAAAAACCACAATGAAACATAAAGTGAAACATTATTATCTACAGATAACTGCTTGAGAATTAACTATTTATTATTCTTGTACTAGTGATTAAGCTAATTTATAGGTTGTAGTCTTCAAAGCAAAAAAAGTTAACTTCCAGTTATATGTGAGTTAAAAGTTTGATACTGAACACAAAAAAATGCTTTTAAAGGGGTCATGATGTAAGAAATCAAGTCTTTTCACTTCAAGGAGCAACGGTGAAAAAACTTTGACGGTAGTCAAGAACTGAAATGTTTTCGTTTATTCACTTACAGCTTTGTTTTAAATGTTGGGGAAGGGTTTGGAAATGACACCCTGTCAGAAATTCAACCTGGGTTTTCTTGTGGCATGTGTACTGTCCTCTACACCACTAGAGCACAATAAGTAAAAAAAAAGTGCCTCAACGGTTGTGTTTACATTTTTGCATTTAGCAGACACCTTTATCCAAAGCAACTTACATTTTGACCAAATTAACACACTTTTTGTCAGTTATTGCTTTCCTTGGGATTTGAACCCCAGACCTTTGTGTTGTTAGCGCAATGTTCTACCAATTGAGCCACGGGAAGGCAGCTGTTTATCTAAAACACATGCAGAAAAAACTGTTAATTATTCAAAATGACTACGCAATACAAACAGGGAACAATTTGATTCTATCAACAAAACACTGGCCATGATATTATCCTTTTCTCTAAAACTACAATGTTTTATTGAAAAGCTCTACGCTTTCGTTTGTGGTCCTCAACGAATAAAAGACAGAGAGGAATCATGACCCCTTTAAAGACATCAGAAAATGAGAAGCTGCTTGTCCACAACTGGCATCAAACGCAACAGAACAAAGCACCCTGCCTTAATTGTGAAGTTGCAGTTGAAACAGGCACTTTCCAAAAGAAATCAATAGATGCGTTTGTTGTGATTCAAGATAAACGGACAGAACCATGTTATAGGTTTACAGTTGAACATGAAATTCCAGTAGAGCCGTTTAATCACTTCTTTCAAACGGTTAACCAAAGGTTTCTGTCCTTCATCTTGAATAATCATCTAGCCAATGAGGAGCTTGCTCCTTCCTGCATGAGTTCAGAACTCAACATTTGCAAAAAATGAAAATCAGGTGCTACAAAAAAACAAAAAATCCACCGACGCCAATGTTGTTACTAATGTTTGATGCATCCAAAACTGTGATAAACGGTACAAAAATTCAGGCCACAATTACTTTTCATATTGAAAATAAGTAATTTTTTTCCTGAAATCTGTGACATCATCATATGAGATACTGGTAATTAAAGGGTAAAAATCTTTCATAAAAAATGTAGATGGATATTTGTGCAAAAGCTGGGGAAAATATTGATCTGATAGATACTTACAACTGTAGTGAAATTTAACAAAACACAAGTGTTAAAATAACTCTAAAAAATTATCAAATAATCGTCCTTTACATGAACTAAACCTTTGATCTTGTAAAAAAAAATAGTTTAAAATTCACCAAAACTTGTCAAACTAATTTGCAGTGTCATTTTAAAGTACTAAAGTATGTGAAATAAAAGCCTTTCTTTGTTTAAAGAAGAAGGAATAATAAAGTTTGTGTGATGCCAGGCGTTTGACTGGGAGTGTTTATTTAACAGTAGCTGCTGCTTCTGTTGAGCAGTGTGCTGCACATGCTCAGATTACACAAACCACAAGTCAAACAAAAACAACAAGAAAAAAAATATATCCTCCTATCTCTCAAAAGACACAGTTGTGTAAAGTTAAAGTGATGGTTCACCCCTTTCTCCATGTGCAGATCCTCAAATGGTTCACAAAACAGTGATTTTTCAATTTTCTACTCAACAGAAACACTATAGTTTGAAATGTGGAATAGTTTCAAAAGGAAAAACTTCACGGGGGACTAAACGACTACCGTTCTTCAAAATATTGTCTTACAGATTTGAAACGTGAACTTTATTTCCGATTTGCGTTCAGTTTGAATTAGCTGAAATACAGAAATAAAGACCTATATGTTTAAAAACACTCTAGTCAGTGGCACGTTTTCTGCGTAGTGTTGCTAAAGCGAGCTAAAAACATGAGATTTCAGAGAAACTAAAACAGAGGTGGAAAACACCAACTCTCAGTCTCGAAGAGCACCTCGTCCAATCAGCTCTGTGGTATCCGAATGATGACCCTCTTCCTCCTCATCATCATCTTCAGTAGCTTCATCAGAGTCCTCAATGGGAGAATAATAGTCTTCGTTACCCATCGGAGTGTGTGCCAGACACTGTGCAGAGGTGGTTACTGTAGCAACGGCTGGCAGTGAGGTGACCATGGAGTCATACATGGGAGGTGGGCTGGTGGAGGCTGGGGATATGGGATTGGATGAGTGCAGAAGAGGTGTTCGCTCATCCTCTTCTGCCTCTTGCGTTCCAGCCTCGTCATCAGAATCGGAGCAGTTGAAACGTTCCAGGTCTGGACGGGTCACGCGCTGCTTGCACACTGGGCAGGTTTTCTTGGTTTGGGTGAGCCACGGGTCCACACACCGGCAATGGTACGCTGTAGCACGAGAGTAAAAATACAACAGTTATGCTGCTTAACCATGCTTTCGACAAAAAAAAGACATTTCAGTAAGTTACAAATTATTAAAAATAATTTGCAAATTGCTAAGATAAAAAAAAAAACTGTGGGGAGATAAACAAGGACAAGGGGTTGGACCGGGACCAGAGAACATGAACACATCACACCTGTTCTTAAATCACTGCACTGGCTCCCAGGCCGGTTTGAGTTGATTTTAAAATGTTTACCCTCACCTATAAAGCACTGCATGGTTTGGCTGCATTTGTCATTTCTCCTAACTGCACAGGAAACCATGTTTAAATCTCATTTTAAACAATTTTTTAAAATTGTCTTCTGATTGATACTTTAACATGTTTGATTATTTTTCATCTTTTTAATGCGTTAGACTAGATTTTAATACGTTGCCTTAAAGCATTCCTTTTATTTGCTTGGTTTGATGTATTTTTGGATCACAAATACAGTGAGGGAAATAAGTATTTGAACACCCTGCTATTTTGCAAGTTCTCCCACTTGGAAATCATGGAGGGGTCTGAAATTTTCAGTGTGGGTGCACGTCCACTGTGAGAGACATGATCTAAAATGAAAAGTCTAAAAATATTTTTTTTTACCATTTATTTGTATGCTACAGCGGGAAATAAGTATTTGAACACCTGAGAAAATCAATGTTAATACTTGGTACAGTAGCCTTTGTTTGTGATTACAGAGGTCGAACGCTTCCTGCAGGCCATGCAAGAACCTTGATCTGCTTCTTACGAAGCCACTCCTTTGTTCTCCTGGCTGTGTGCCTCGGGTCATTGTCATGTTGGAAGACCCCGCCTCGACCAATCTTCAGTGCTCTAACTGAGGGAAGAAGGTTGTTCCACAAAATCTCTCAATACATGGCCCTGGTCATCCTCTCCTTAATACAGTGCAGTCACCCTGTCCCATGTGCAGAGAAACACCCCATTATTTTCAAGTGAGAGAACATGCAAAATAGCAGGGTGTTTAAATTCTTATTTCCCCCACTTTATACTAATTTACAGTTTTTCTCAATTGCTAAAACACTATAACCAGTGTTTTGAACTAAAATTTCAAAACTATAACACCATTTTTGAAAAAGCACACTCATTTCCCTAAACTATAAACACTATTCCCTGCTTTGACACATGAGTTATATTTGGTGAACTGTTACTGCAAAACTCTACACACAAATCCCTACATTTCTCAGTGCTTACACCATGTGGTCATTTAGAAAGCACTAGCATTCAATAATGTTAACTTAACACAGCACCGCTTGAGCTCAACTAGCACACAACTAACCAAGTGGAAACACTAGGAGTCAAAATTTATCACACACCAATCAGAACCTTCGATGGATAGATAAAAGGAGCAAAAGTCAACTTATTCAGGTTAGAAACAATGGATCCAAAGGAGGAGGAGGAGGAGGTCGAGGAGGAGGAGGAGGAGGACGACAACGACAACAATGAAGGGGAAGAGCAAGGGCAAGGAGACAAGCAGTCTCGGATGAGGCTTCACTGTTGCCTCCATCATCAGAACCTTCAGGGAGGAAAACAGGTAGATGTTCTTGCAGTAAGACTGCTCTGTACAGTAACTTTTGAGTGCTGAACTCATGCTGCGACAACACATACACTGTTGTACTATGCTACTGTTATCGAGAAATGCTCTATTTCACAAATTATCTTTGTGGATGAGGCAGGTTTTACGTAACCTGACCAAAAGGAGGAGAAGAGGGAGGAACAGAATTGGTCATCGGGCCATTGTAAATGTCCCTGGTCAGCGTGGAGGGAATGTCACTATGTGCGCAGCCATCAGCCAACGAGGGGTACTCCACCGCCATGCCATTCTAGGACCCTATAATACTATGCTCCTCCTTTCTTTCCTTGATGGTCTAAGAGAGCATATGTTCCAGCTGGACTACAGGGAACCAGCACAGCCAGAGCAGCCTCACTACGTTGTTGTTTGGGATAACGTCAGCTTCCATCATGCTGTTCTGGTTCATGACTGGTTTACCAACAACCCAAGGTTTTCTAACATCGTTCTGCCTGCATACTCTCCCTGTCTAAACCAGATAGAGGAGTTTTTTTTTCGGCATGACTGTGGAAAGTGTATGACAGAGAGCCTTATGTCCGTGTTCACCTCCTCCAGGCCATGGAAGAAGCCTGCCTAGATATAAGAGTAGATGCATGCCAGGGGTGGATCAGGCATGCAAGAGGATTTTACCCCCGCGTCCTGGCTAGGGCCAATATAGCCTGTGACGTGGATGAGATTCTCTGACCTGACCCAGACCAAAGACAGGATGCTGAGGTGGAATAATTTTTGCGTATGTGTTGTACTGTATAAAAATTTGCCAGTGTACATTGGTTTTGTCTTTTTTGTTCATCATGTGAAATTGTTTTTGAGGGGAAGAACCATAAGCAACATAACTTGCCCGTTTTGGAAATATTGTTTTTAATTTATTGCACCAGTGTGTAAGACTATGTTGTAGTGTGAGTGTTTTTGAGGCCTTGTGTGTGCTGTCTGAACGCAAATTTAGATTTTTCAGCAAGAGTGAATGGTTTTGAGTGTAGAGCTTCATTTTGACCTGAAAATAGGATGTTTGGGAAATTGGGTGAGACGTTATGGATTTGTGTTTACTGTTTTGAGAATACGAGGCATAGTTTCAAGAAATGTGTTTAAGCAATCGAGAAAAACTGTAATGTTTGCATTTGCAGTGACAACTTACAAGGGTTGCTTTTTCTTACAAGTGTTAAGATACGGGTGATATGGAGGAAGCTATTTTCACAAAAACCTCAAAAAATGTCACCTTTTACTCATGCCATACTTTAACAAACTCCCTGAGATTTTATCTCTTTATCTCCAAACTGCATCAGACTTATGTAAAGGCATTTTTGATGATTTTTCGTCTTCATTAAACTATGTGCACATGGCAGACATCGAAATTCAAAATTTGAACAAAAAGGAAATCTATATAGCACCCCATAGTCAATCACAGAGACACCTAGTGTCAACATTCTAACAATTTTCTACAGTTTTCTACTGCTATTTCAGAGTATGTTTGAATAAAATGTTTGAAATTAGGAACACTAATGTAAGGGACTACGACCTACAAAATAACAAAAAAAAGTCAATTTGAGTGAGTATCCAAAACTGACCTGACAAGAAGTCAAATTTTTTTATTATCTCGAAAAATTTTGTACAATTCCATTTTGCAAACAATTGCAAAGCTTTTCTGAAATCGTTGAATGGTTCGTGCTTGGTGGTCTGATGGTGGTTTCATGTTTCGCCATCAAGCAAAAAGTCGTTCATAACGGCTATACAATGTGCGATCAAGGTGAAACTTGCAAAATGTGTTAGGAGTCCATGACTCGACACATCTATACAGCAAACTGTTACACTGTCAGTAACAGTGCCACGTAGTGGCCACAGTGTAGCATTATAAGAATCTTTTTTCTAAAATAATTCCGATAAACATGCCCTATATCGCATTCTATTCCAAAACCTGCACATATTTAATGGGTTAAAAAAACATTGGCATAATGTGAAAGATTTTACAAGTTGAAAAACTTTAGAAAAAACTTTTACAAGTTCAAAAACAGGAAATTAAATTTATGCTCATAAGTTTAAACATTCTGATCACAAAGGGTACATAAACTTTTGATGTGGATCATTGGGAGAGTTTCTTTTGTCGTTATGATTTAAAAAGAGTAAACACAGTTGTGTTGGCTTCCCCTAATGCCTAACTATGAGTGGCTAAACATTTTTTGTGTAATAATTTAGATTTTCTAATAAAGAAATCAAAATTTCAAACTTATGATCAGACTTATGAGCACAACTGTACCAAATCCAGCGTGACGCTCTGTAAATTATTGTAAATACATACAGACATTTAAATAATTTAACTGGGGCTCTGGTGCTTGCGTCTTTGCCAGTTGGGAAAAAAGGTAAATAGGCTCTTTATTCTTGCTAATGCTGACTAAAGCTTCATTGTTGTGAACGAATGGTAAGCATTCGAAATGGTAACCCAGTAAGCATTTATTCACCATAAAATAGAGCGTTTAAACTTTTAAACTAGTGTGCAAATGGTCGCAACAGCTTTCACTCACCGTGGGAGCACGGCAGCACTCTCAGCTCATCTCCCTCTTCGTATTCATCCAGGCAAATGGCACACACATCGTACTCATCCCCTGAGAGAAACACAAACAGTTTAAACAGAACGTTTTATTCATGCTGAATTGAACTCGAAATAAAACAGTGGATTTTCAAATCTCACCTTTAATAAACTTGTGAGTGGGGATTTTTTTCAGCTTTTCTTTGGAGAGTCGGTTTTTCCGGAGTCTCTTTCGGTGTTGTACACAGCGCACGATCTGAGCCAATCAGAATAGAGCATATGCATCATGGACCATCAGACGACAATGATGGCTGGCAGTCACTGCCAATTTCCTCAATCAATCCACAAGATCAAAATTCAATCTATGAATCAAATCAATATCAATCAATTTACCTACAACCATCATTGTGCTTTTATGCAGGCAGTGTTTTAAAGAGAACACGGATGTTCTTTCAGTTATTTCCTCATTGAACACAATCCTCATCTGCTACTTCAGCATTTAGCCAAAGGAAGGGTGCACATAGCAGCTGTCTGAGTGTGAATCGTGACAGACCTGAGTAATCGCTAACTGATCAATGGATGAAATACAAGACAAAACTCTCTGAACACAGTTCATGTGAGCTTTATGTGAGCTTGAGATTCCTTCAGAGAAACATGTTCCTTCCCACATTTCTAAAAACATGTCAGTGCCTAATGGCTTTTCTATATTTTCCACCCAAATACATTTTCAACAATTAGAAATACATGGTTTAATTTCAAGCAGGCCGCTATTACATACCTTAATGAATCTAACTACAAACATTCTACACAAGGTCGCAACATTCAGTGAAGCAGTTTAAAGCAGTTTGGAAGCACATTTGACTCAGAGTTGAGAAGTCCACTACATCTTTTGAGAATCTGAGAGTGTGCACCACCCACATCTCCCCTCTCAGGAGAAACTCTCAATGACAGAATTCTTGCTTACTGATAAGAGATCAAACTGGTAAAAACAAAAAAACAAGAGGAGGCCAACCTATCCTCTGCCCACTATCTGGAGAAGGGACAGTGAAGGAGAAGGTGGCGGTCACAGGCAAGTTCTTTAATGACCCAATCCCTCGAGATGGAATCTAATGCTTGGGACTTAAAATGTTACATTCTTTTACTTTTATATTTAAACTACATTTTTTGATAAATGTAAAACCACATTTAATATATAATTTACATTTACATTTATGTATTTAGCAGACGCTTTTATCCAAAGTGACTTACATTGGGAGTAAACATCAAGCAGTTTGATACAAAGTGGATTGATCAGAAGACATACACAGCTTTCAAGCTAGTACAGAAAATGAATTCAAATCAGTGCTTCAGGGTTTTTTTTTTATCCATCTTAAATAGTATATTATTAAACTGAAACTACTTGTACAATCCATGTAAAGATTAAAAAGACGCACTGACCAGTATGACGGCCATGACAATGATGATCAGACTGACCACTCCAGTGAAGGGGATCAGGTAGTAGGAGAGAGGGAAGGAGAACTCAGGCTTTAGAATCACATAGGCCCTGTTAAAACCAACAAACTTTTTTCAACAAAACAATTTTTTAGGCGTTGCCATTTTCACAAAATAAACCATCCCCCCTGTCTCTGTGATTTTCCTATTTTCCAATATGCCAAATTGGTTGCTATGGTAAACATTCTGGTTGCTATGGAGAGGTCAGTATCATATTATAAAGTCATTTCAATTAAAATCAATGTCAATTCAATTAAAATAAACCAAACCCCATGTCTCTGTCATTTTCTGAAGCTGATATATAAATATACCAATTCGGTTACTAAGGTAAACACTATGATTGCCATGGAAGATTCAGTGACCTAATAAAATGTTTCTCATATCCCTACAAGTGTACTAAACGAAGCCTTATGTCTCTATGATTTTCCAAAGCTGCGATGGGTATATTTCAAATTGGTTGCTATGGTAAACTGTCTGGTTGCTATGTAGGGAACAATGGCATAACATCATGATCCCCATGTAAATAAGAGTAAAATAAAGCAAGCCCCATGGTTCGTAAGCTGATATATAGATATGCCAAATTGGTTGCTAGGTAAACAGTGTGGTTGCTATGGAGAGGTCAGTGACCGAACCCCGTATCTCAACTATTTTCCAAAGCTGTTCTAAGAATTTGGTTGCTAGGGTTTTGGCTTTGACAAGGTCACGTAATAAATATACTTTTTTTTCATATAGAATGTAATTTTTATTTAGCCAATAAATTTTTTTTTTAAAATATGTCTTAGAACGCATCAATTCTGGTCCATTATTTCTATTATGAATGAGCTGCCTCAACCTTGTTTAAAGCAGCCCCCTAAAATATGACATGGAAAGTGTTCTGTTTCACTCACTCTTTCTCAGGTATGACGAAGTTGTGCAGTATCTCAGAGGCATAGAAGCTTGTAAATACAGAGGGAATCTCAATCTCATTCGCAATGGTGTCTAAACAGAGCATACATTAATAAATGGAGAGCTAACAGAAACAAACATATGTCTTGCATGGCTGCCGTCATTCAACACATGTGCAAACATCACACACAGCTGTCATACCGTTGCTGTATCCCATGCTGAGCAGGGAGTTGGAGTACATGTTGTGCACGATGGCTGCACTGAATCCGGCCTGCTGAGCATGAAGCACCTAAAACCATCAACACATTGCTCTTCACTCCTTCTGTTACTCAGTACATCACAGAAAAACAAGTACTTCATGATAAACTACATTATTAACAAAAAGCAATCATATTGAAACACCATTAAGGTGTTTACACATCAGGTTCGGTTTTAATCTGCGAATTATACAAAAATATAATTCGGAACAATGCTTGTAAGCGATTAGTGTTTACATTAAGCACATAAGTTCATGGGGCGCAAAGGCATAATTATCTTTTTCGCTCCTGGGTCGGTTTTTTTCAGCAGTCGCAGGCGACGTTGGCCAATCACAATGCAGCTTGTTGCTAGGCTACAGCAACTTGTAAACATTCTGGGAGAACAATGAGTGTCGAATGGTGGCACTTCTGTTAAATTGTGTTGTGCAATGCTCTTATTTTGAAAGACATTAACCACATGTCCATCTAAAGATATGAATCCAAAAAAAAAAACGTAGCATTTTTACCATCGATGAGAACAAAATCGTCACTTCCTGATAAACTGGAACAAAATATCAAAAGAAAAATAGAAGTTGCTGCAAGAACAATGACCTGAAGGAGAATCTGTGGAGGATATTCAGTACGACAGCAGTGTGTGAGACAGGAAACTTATTGAATGTAAAGTGTAACTGAACACTTTTTTAGCATTATAACGTATTTGGCTAAATTTATTGAAAAGTTAAAACTAAGCATGAGCTGTTTATTACGCTATAAAACTATGTTTTGACAAACAATTATATGAAGTTGTTTGATTACTAACAATTTTCATACTAACTGATCTAAGACTTGACGAAACTTGACTCCGTTCTTGCACGTCGTATCGTATATTCGACTTGCGTTTGATGTGTATTTAATGGTGCGTATCGTTAATTTGTATCGTTCTCAGTGTGTAAAGGCCTTCAAAGGGCAATTAATGCAGATCTTTAACCAAAATGAAACTCATATTGTTTAGTCTTTCCCAAAGTTGAGTTGCTGCTGATGATTTGAGCAGTGGGCAAACTCTGACCTTGATGTCGAAGTTGCAGTCATAGCGTCGAATAAGGACGATATATCTGGTTGTGCTGTTGGGGTCCGAGGGGGTTGGGGGAGTTGGAGGAGGATCTATAGGGATGCAGGCATTTTGAGGACGAGCTTCAACCAGAACGCCCTAAGAAATACAAACAGGAAGAAGACCAAGAGGTCCAATCAGATGTTTCGATCTAATTGACCAAATGATGCAGAAGCTAAAGCTCAACCATGAAGAAGACAACAACTGCTCCAATAGAAACCCCTGTAAATGAAAATATTGTTCTAAAGGGTAACACTGCAAGTGCAGCAGCTCCCGTCAGTTACCATCAGTCCTTCTTTGGGCAGAGCAGAGCCGAACAGAGCTGGCAGATCTTCCAACAGCATGGAGCTCATGTTACTGTAATGCTGGAATAGAAGAACAGTCCATTAGCCACTGAAACGAGGCATCAGAAAGCAATTAAATTATATAGACGATATTGATCCTTCCAACCAGCAAAAACCTTATTAACACCAGAAGATGAGCTGATACTTCACCAGCACCTCAATCTTAAACAGGACACTACACTGTACACGTAGTTACACTAGCCATTTTTCATCCAAAGAAGCAAATCAAATTTAACCTCTTAAGCCCTGAGGCCTATTTTCCGAAAATCCTATACTTTTACTTTTTAAGGCATTTCTCAGCTTTTACAAGGTCTAAACTGCAAATCTTGGTATCAAAATGAAGATAGGTTCTTGGGGAGTGGTGTGGATGAGTTAATTTGACAGTCAAGAACACTGGGTAAGAGTAATTGATGTTGGAATGGCCAAAAAATGAACTCCGCCTAAAAAAAAAACACATGTTTCCTCCAATATCTCCTTATTTTACTTATAATGAAGCAAATAAACACAATCAATTATAACCACTACATGTCAAGGACATCTGTAGCAAGTTTGGTGTTCATACTACAAGAAACTAATATTCTGTAAAGGTTTTGATTGAACAAAGTTCAGGCGTAATCCATGTTGGCACAGTTTGGCACAATTTGGCACAATAACTGAAATATGGAAAAAATCTTGTCCAAAGCTTCAGCTACGTTCATAGTCTTCTTTTCTTGCTTACGGGACATGATTTCAGCAAAAAAAAAATCCTAAAGAAACGCTGTAAAAGGGGGGTGGAAGCTCATTTACCCCATCCTTGCTGCGCTTTAGGGAACCTTTCATTCACAAACGCTTTCGACGTCGAGTTTCTGCGTGTCCCTACCCCCCGACCATCTGTCCAATCCGGGAGCTCTATATATCGCTGGAAAGCTCTGATTCTGAGGCAGCCAATGATGACAACCATTTTGAGACTGACTGGATCGCCGACGAATCACACGACGCGCAGCGTGGAGAGACGTGCTCTTACGCACGGGGAGTCATTCCATATTTGGTGGCGTAATGACGCCACAAAGCTAAAGAAACAATCCAAAATGGCGTTTGCACGAAGCTATTGACCGGACATAACAACAAACGGACTTTTATCGCTATGGAAATAACTTTTTGTTGAAAAAAACGGCAAAGGTAAGACAAGATTTACATGCTTGCTTGGTTTTCGCTGGCGTTTTTTCGGGGAACTTTCGCTCCTGCTCTAAAAGACTTCATGCAATGTAAATGAGTTGCATATCGCTGGATTCAGCTGGTTGTTAGCTTTCATTTGATGCCATGGTTTTGGTGTTTTCGTTTATATTGTGGATACATATCGCACATAAACAAAAACGTGGTCATGAATTATAATCCGGCTATGTTGTTGTTTATTTGCATGGCGTTCGAGCTGTGGTTAACGGATATGAAATTGAATTAGATACGTTTTTAGAGGAGTTTCCGCTGAACACAACAGTATTTAATATGTGTGGGTTATTCTCAGGGTTAGTGAGCTATGAGTGAAAATGTAACGCACAAGGGGGCAAGTCCCCGGTACCGGGGACTCTCGGGCTTAAGAGGTTAACATTCTAAAAACCGTTTCAGTTCCAAAACACGTTAAAATATTTGCGAATAAAGCACTATTTCCATCAAACAAGTCCAAGCTTTCAGGCCATGCTTTAGACTGAAACACGACAAGTCCTTCCCTCATCTATAACTTTAGAACTCTCTGATTGGTTATTCCCACAAGGATTCCCCTCCCCCGTGTGCGACTGAAAGCCAAGCACCTACCCCAGACTGACACGGACAAAGCTGTTTTAAAATATCTAATTATAAATTTGCGCTTTCTCTCTGCAACTCTGTAACGCGGCTATAACACATTGTTACAGTAACTATAATCTAATTACAGGGCTCTAGAGTGCGACCAATTTGGTCGCATATGCGACCTAATTTCTCAATGGTGCGACTGAAAAAAATCAGAGGTTGCACCGGTGCGACCCGTCGTTCGAGGGGTAAAAAAAAACGAAACTCCGTCTACGGCCCGTCCGCCTCCTGCGCGCGGCTCATAACACGCGTATGACCCATTCATGCGGCTCAATACGCGCCTATCGCGGCAAGCGCGCCGCTCAATTCGCGTTTACCGCGCCGCTGAAGCCTCAGACGCGCGCAAACGCGTCTTTGCATTGACTTAACATGGAAACCCTCCGCGCTTACCGCGCGAACCGCGTTCGATGTGAACGTACCTTTACAGCGGCAGGCAGCTGCAAACAGATCAGACGAGGCCGAGATGAGAATTAAGTTTAACGTTGCCTACAATATTGCAAAAGAAGTAAATAAATAGTCTGCATTATAAACTCTTGATCTGGGTAGTAAATGGTATTATCGTTTTTATTTGTATTTGCTGCTCTTAGGGACCAAAATCAGTTTAAAGTTTAAATTTCAGCTCAGTAAAGCACTTTAAACACCTTTTCAGTAAGTTTTAGTTACCTTTCTTGTGGAATTGTGCTTCAAATAGCTTCAAAACTTTATTTTGACCAGGTTGTTAGTTAATCATTTACAAGTCAATATTGTCTATGGACAGTGATTTAAAAAAATAAATGAATAGATAACTAAAAAAGTGAACTTGTGGAAATGCGGTGTTAAATGTGATGCAGTTGAAAATTTGGGTGCACCTAACTTTTGTGCTGGTGCACCTAAGAAAAAAATTTAGGCGCACCAGTGCAACCAGTGCAAAAAGTTAGTCTAGAGCCCTGAATTACCATTTTCAAAATGATAAAGTTTCTAAAAAGTAACTTTATTAAAGTGACTAATAACAAAGTAATGCATTGCTGCCCAACACGGTTTGTGAATGTTTGCCATTTTACAGTCATTTACAAACAGAAACCAAAATAAGACAGTCAACGGTTAATAATGGTTTACTTCAAAAGTTTGCATTGCTTGTCCAGAATCACATTCACCACATAAAGGATTACCAATCTGCCCTAGGTTTTAAATAAAATTTGAAATAAATGCACTTCATTTGCAGTTACGTGTTTTAGAATGAATGTGAGACTGAGTAAGTGAGGGTTAAATTAACACAGTAATCAAACAATTAACCTCTTAAGCCCTGAGGGCTATTTTCCGAAAATCCTATACCTTCACTTTATAAGGCATTTCACAGCTTTTACAAGGTCTAAACTGCAAATCTTGGTATCAAAATGAAGATAGGTTCTTGGGGAGTGGTGTGGATGAGTTAC